>PVJS01031375.1:0-23405 GCA_004027185.1 Glis glis | reverse complement strand
ATTTCACCTAACCCCAATTAGAATGGCAATCATTAAAAACACAAACAACAACAAATGCTGGCGAGGATGTTGAGAAGTAAGTACTCTAATACACTGTTGGTGGGATTGCAAATTAGTGTAACCACTTTGGAAAACAGTGTGGAGGATCCTCAGAAGAATGGGAATGAACCTACCATATGACCCAGCAATACCACTTCTAAGCATCTACCCAAAAGAACTGAAACCAAACTACCAGACCAATGCATGTGTATCTATGTTTATAGCTGCACAATTCATAATTGCCAAACTTTGGAACCAGCCAAGATGCCCATCAACTGATGAATGGATTACAAACTATGGGATATGTACACAATGGAATTTTACGCAGCCATAAAGAACAATAAAATTACATCATTTACAGGGAAATGGAGGGAACTGGAGAACATTATGCTAAGTGAGATTAGTCAGTCACAAAGAGTGAAAAGTCAGATGTTCTCCCTAATATGTGGAAGCTAGGGAGAATGGGACTTAGAAGGGACTCCAGACAAAGGAGAAAACTTTAGATGAGCAAGAAGGGGACCTAACTGAGGAGATGGGAGAGGGGAAGAGGGAAACCCACGAATGCACACGATGTATATACACAAATTTATCAGAGTCAATCACTGTGCTGAGCACGAAAAGGAGGGAAGAGAGAGGGAATAGGGTGGGATTTGAGGGAGAGCTAAATGAGCAATGTGTGCATGCATGCTTCTGATACCCTGACAGTTATCAAAATGTATAACTACAATGCACCAATAAATGAATATATTTTTAAAAAAAGACCATTGGGAAGACCAAAAAAAAACTGTATTTTCCTTTTTTCTTCCAATTTGTCTCTTCTCTGCCTAATATTTTATTTCTTCTATTCTACCTCATTAGTGAGACTCTCATCAACTTAGCAAGACACTGTTTCAAAATAAAAATAAAAAATAGGACTGGGGGTATACCTCAGAGGTAGAATGCCTCTGAGTTCAATCCCCAGTACCAAAAAAATAAAAGAAGGCAAAGATGCAAAACATCAAGCCAGTACTGTAAACAGAATTCAGTGAGCTTAAGTGGATCTTCAAAGAAATAATCCAAAGGAAGAGAGAACTAATTTACTTTACTCTCAAGTGCTTAGAGACCTTTAGCCACAGTAATTTCTTACACTGAATGTCAGGATTTTTAAACTTTTAATAAAATTTAAACCAAAATAGTTACTATTTTCTGACTACAACCTACCATGTACCTTACAAACATTATTTTGCATGCTTATCTCAGTCTGCATGGCTCTTACCATGCTCTATTGTAATACCCTATTAACTAATCTGTTTTTCCTACTAGCTTGAGAGATCTTTGAGGTCAAGGGCTGTATTCTTTTATGTCTGTGTCTGCAGAGGTAAATGTAGTAGCCAACTCATTGCTGACACTCAACACATATTTATGGAACCAGTGACTGAAACTCATGGTTGCCTAGTTCCACATGCAGTCAATTCAATAAAAAACTCTCTCCAGCCCTCTGTTCATTGCCTTGTAACACAGCTGGTTGTAAATGTGTGACTCTCACTCATGAAATTATGAACAGCTGGAAAAAGAGAGTTATTTTCATATTTTATTTTTGTGTTACTGTGATATCTCCCACTGTGTTTTGTACATATTAGGTAGACAATAATTTTATTGGTATCATTAAAGACATAAGTATGGTGGACCAAAAAAACCAAAACAAAACAAAACAAAAAAAAGAATGCACTCTAAGCCTTTATTAACAGATGTTCAGTGTAAAAGAGTTTGTACTCCTAATGACTCTTATGTGGATCAAATCACATCTGAAATATGTCCACTTCTGGGCAACAACCATGCATTCCTTCCTTCAACAAATGTTTGTGACATGCCTACCCTGTGCCAAGCACCTTTTTCATTGCCAAAGACTTGGAAATCGAAAAGACAGGTTTGAATCTTAGTTTTGCCACTTTACAATGTGCATCAGCCAGGATAGACTAGGTATTGTCACAGAAACAACCTCAAAAGACCAGTGGCTTACCACATCCCAGTTTTGCTTCTCTTTCATGCTACATGTTCATTAAAGACTAAATGTGGCTCCACATAGTCTGTGTTCCAGGACCCATTTGGAACACTGCTGGTTTCATGGCAGAGAGAAAGCATAGCCACCCATGCATTGGCTCTTAAAGCTACTGCCCAGAAATAACACACATCATTTCTACTCACATCTCGTATCATGTCTGAATTCACCAAGAGAGGGACAAGTAAAGGGAGCAGTAAGATCATCTTCCATATTTCATGATCTAACCTGCTCAAGACCCTATTTTTATCATTTTAAAAATGAGAATAGCCAGGCATGGTGGCACATGCCTGTAATCCCAGTACTTGGGAGGCTGAGACAGGAGGATTCCAAGTGTGAAGCGAGGCCCTTAGCAACTTAGTGAGACCCTGTTTCAAAATTAAAATAAGATAGGGCTGGAGGTGCAGCTTAGAGGTAGAATGTCCCTCAGTTCAATCCCCAATACAATACATACATACATACATACATACATACATGCTAAAATGAGAATAGCCAGCCAGGTGCAGTGGCGCACACTTGCAATCCCAGTGCTTGGGAGGCTGAGACAGGAGGATCGCAGGTTCAAGGCCAGCCTCAGCAACTTAGTGAAACCCTCAGCAATTTAGTGAGACTCTGTTTCAAAATAAAAAATAAACTAGGCCTGTAGCTTGGAGGTAGAATGCCCTAGGTTCAGCCTCCAATATGAGAAAGAGAGAGAGAGAGAGAGAGAGAGAAAGAAGAAGGAGGAGGAGGAGGAGGAGGAGGAGGAGGGGAATGGATAACAATAGCTGCATTGAAGTAATGTTTGGGAGTCACATGATTGGCACCTTCCCAGAGCTGCTCTTGTTCAGGTTCTTCCTGGAACTTTGTTGTTCAATTCCTCTTTCGGTTCCGTGAGCTTCTCCAATATCTTCTCAGTAAGCTACCCTCTTTTTCCTTGAGTTAGTCATAGACAGATTTTTATCCCTTGCAACCAAAAGAATTTGCACTAGTTGGGATTATTATACAAGACTAATGTATCTGGATTCGACCCTCAAGACAGTGGAGCATTACCGAAGGGTCTGAGAAAGGAAGTAGCATAAAACTCTATTTTTGGAAACATCATTCTGTTGTTGGTAGGGGAGATGGGTAAAGTCATAGAGAAGAATGGTTAGAAGGCTGTTGTAACATTCTGAGCAAGAAATAATAAGGTTGAAAGGAATAGAGAGTGTGACTAGATTTTGGAACTATTGAGAAAGAAATAGAATCAAAAAGGGTTTGATGTCAAGAGTCTAAAAATTATGTTAAAGCCGGGCATGGTGGCACATGCTTGTAATCCCAGTACTTGGGAGGCTGAGACCGGAGGATCCGGGTTCGTGGCCAGCCTCAGCTACTTAGCGAGGCCCTCTGCAACTTAGTGAGACCCTGTTTCAAAATAAAGAATAAAAATTAGGGCTGGGGGTGTAGCTCAGAGGTAGAACACCCCTGGGTTCAATCCCCACTGCCCAAAAAAAAGCAATAAAAATTATGTCAGAGAGTTGGGTTTAGGGACAGAGAAAGTGGAAAATGGTGCCACTTGATAAAGGAGGAGGGTTTGGGCAGAGTATAGGGTGGAGAATGCTAATCATTTAATTTGGAACATATTGAGTTGTGAATATTGGTCAGACACATAGCCAAAGGCTCAGCAATTGTATATACTGACTTAGAACTTGGAAATTTGACCCTTAGACTTAGGGACCGTCAGTGTATAAGTTGTTCGTGCCAGTGACCATCGTCAGTGTATAGGTTGTTCATGCCAGTGACCATCGGCAGTGGATGGGATGAGAAGAGGGCTAAATGAGAAGAGCATGAAGTGAGAAGATAAGGGCGGGAAAAGGATAGAACCCTGGAGGAAATACCAACATTTAGGAGATAACATTGTCCTAGAATAAGAGACAATATTGTCCTAAAAGGCAAAGCTGAAGTTTCAAGAAGGAAATGGACAATGGTGTCAAAGGTTTTTGAGAGGCCAAATATGGCAAAGGCTGAAAATTCAATTTATTGAGAAATAAGAATTTATTGCTGGGCTGGGAATATAGCTTAGTGGTAGAGCACTTGCCTAACATATACAAGGCCCTGGGTTTGATCTCCAGCACCACAAAAAAAAAGGGGGGGCAACTTTAGTGAGACTGAAAGAGATTGGAGAGAATTAGAGTGAGAAAGTAGGCAAGAAAGGTAAAATGGCAAATGTAGATTCCTTCTGTGATCCTCCTGTCTCAGCCTCCCAAGTAGTGGGATTACAGGTGTACACCACCTCACCCAGCTCTTTCAACCTAATTCTAATGTGGACTTCTAACTCCACATAATGTGGAATTTCACATTAGAATTAGTATAGACATTTCATCTGTTTCCTGCTAACGTATCACAGGTTTCAGGCTAGCCTCAGCAACTTAGCTAGAACATGTTTCAAATTTAAAAAAAAGGGGGAGGGGGCTAGGGGTATAGCTCAGAGGTAGACCATCCCTGGGTTCAATCCACAGTGCCAAAAAAAAGTAGGAAGTAACTAGTTACATGGTGTAATTAAAACATAGAGAACCAAGAAGGGATTGTAGAGTACCCTGGGGCAAGAAGAATGGAACAATTCGCTTAGATTTAAGAGAATGAGGGGAGGAAGCAATTACCAGAATTTAGGAGAGGGCTGTTTTTAGAATACAATGGCTTTGGTCAAAAGAAGCAGCCAACTTAAGAAGACTGCAGGAAAGAAATCGGAGAAGTAAGCACTACTATCTCACACTCCTCCAACTCTCCCTTAGGTCTCCTGCTGGGCTTCCCACTAGCTGAACCCTATCAAAAAGTAGGGAGCAAGGAAGCCCACTGAATCCTTCCTACAGACTTCAACCTCAGCACACATGAAAAGTGGCCCTTGCGGGTAGAGAGCTATCCAGACTGCTGAGATTAGAGACACAGGCTAGAGAAGGTCAAATCGATAGTGAAGATTTCTAACAAGTTAAGATTCAAGTCCCAGATAGATATCAGATGAGGCCTAGGAAAAATAACTCCCCTATGAGAAAAGAACATAGGAAATAGGTAACATCTGCAAATAACTTTATGAATTCCATTTTTCATATGAAGCAGAGGACGGCTATTGAGATGGAGTGGAGTGAGGGATGAGATTAGTGAAAGGTTTGAGAACAATGGGAGAGGTGTGATGTTATCATTGGGGAAAGTAAGAAAGAACTGATTGAAGAAATGCCCCGGGATTAATGTTTGCAGGAGGATCCATTTGGGGTCTGATCAGGAACATGGTGGAATCAGTCTGCTCTTGGTGTCTTTGTTCTCTAGCGTTGTTTACTTGTGTTCAGGTGCAGGGAAAGCAGGTGGTTTGACTCCATGGGTAACATTTTATGAAAAGAAAGCAAGGAAGTTTTTAAAGTGATGAACCATGAATCTAAATTGCAGATGGAAGAAAGTAAAGGCCAAAGGGGACTACTGAATATGGAGAAAGTGGAGGAGTTTATCTTTTAATGGGTGCCCTAATAAAGCATAGCTGAACAACAAGCTAGAAAGACAAGTGGTAGAGGAGAAGGATGCTCGAGTTAGTGATTGATTTGGGTTGTATTAATAGGAACCTCTCAGTTACAAGTAACACAAATTAAGTCCAAACTACTTAAACTGAATTTATTGGTTCATATAGCCTGGCAGTCTAAAGGCAGAGGTGACCTCCGACATACCTGGATTCAGGGGTGGAGGATACTATAAGGGCTCTTTTTTCATCTCTTACTTTTCTTAGAAGTTTCTATTCCTTACTCTCTCTTGCAGCTCACAGGTGTTCTCCATATGGTTCCATGTGGAAAAATGGCTACTGGAAGTTCCAAACCCACCTCCTGGCAGCTGATGAGAGACTCTACCGGTGTCTGTAGACCAAACTTCCTGGAAGGACTGTGGCTGGTCTTGTTTGATCTCAGCCCATCCCTTCATCTCATCACCATGGATACAGGGGAGTGAATTACCTTGCTTAGCCAGACCTAGCTTGCATGACAGTCCCTGGACAATAGGGGAGCACTGTAATTAACAGGTTTTCCAGTGTCAAAAGATGTGGGTGAGAGGAGGTTTTCCCAAACAAAATAGAAGTCTTGAGAGGACAGAAGCAGCAGATATCCTTTGCAGAGGTGAGCATGTGGAAGTTCATGTAGACTCTCAAAAAGGCTGCTTTTATAACATTTGTTGTATGTCGATGTTCCAACAAGTTTCTCTGAAAGTCTCAGTACTTTTTTTTTGCCACACGTATTCAATTCTTGAAATTCTATATACTGACTAATGAAAGTTAAAAAGTGGCATTCTAGTGACCCTTCCAACAACTACAGCTGTCACTTCTTGAGGGAACTATAAAAACTGTTTTATATCATCTAATCTTCATGACAACTCCTATGAAGTACTGAATTGGACAGTCACTGGTTGCCTCTCTACTTATTCCACTCCCTTCTTTCCAAGTAGTGCCCAGATTTTCTTTTGGGAAATATGAGATTCCCCATTCTTAGCAACATTGTTAAAGATGGACAGATAGTCCCTGACCAGGTTAATCTAATCAGAGTTACTTGTTTCCCTGGTCTCAGTAATTGGTCCAGAGCTGGGCATAGGGCTTTTCAGGGAATGCTTGCCACATTCTCCCTTCCTCTGGACTGTGTGGTGTGGCAATAAGAGGCCTAGAGTGACCACAACCATGAAAAGAGCTAGCTGAGAATGAAATGACCATGAAGAAAAGGGCAGAACTGTGCAAAGGTTAGCAATGCTACCCTTGGAATCCAGATAGCATACTGAGCCTCTGATCAAGCCAGGCCAGGCAGCTCTACCTCCAAACTTCAGCAACATGAACCAATAATGCCCCTTTTATGGAAGAGGCATCTATTTCCTTTGAGCCTCCATTTCTTCATGTTTAAAATAATAATAGCTGAAGTCGGGCATGGTGGCGCATGCTTGTAATCCCAGTAGTTGGGAGGCTGAGACAGGAGGATCCGGGTTCGTGGCCAGCCTCAGCTACTTAGTGAGGACCTCTGCAACTTAGTGAGACCCTGTTTCAAAATAAAGAATAAAAAATAGGAGTGGGGGTGTAGCTCGGAGGTAGAATGCCCCTGGGTTCAATCCCTAGTACCAAAATAATAATAATAATAATAATAATAATAATAGTAGTAGTAATGGTAAAAATAACTTTAGTGGCATATTATAAGGATTAAATGATATGATGTATGGCTTGGCAAATATTGATTCTCTAAATACTTCTTGTTCTAGTAGCTTGTGACATTGTATCATCCCAAGTACATTTTCATGGAATTGATGAGTGCTTAACTCTTTTTAATGTATGTACATATACTTTATTTATTTATTTATTTATTGGGTGTTGGGGATGAAACCCAGGGGCATTCTACTTTTGAGTTACACCCTCAGCTCTTTTTATTTTTTTATTTTGAAACAGGGTCTCTCTAAGTTGCTAAGGCTGGCCTTGAACTGTGATCCTCCTGTCTCAGCCTCCCAACTACTGGGATTACAGTTGTGCACTACCACGCCCAAATGTGTACATGTCCTTTAAAAAGCTTTATACTGATGGGCATGGTTGTGCATCCTTGTAATCCCAGTACTTGAGAGGCTGAGACCGGAGGATCGCAGGTTCAAGGCCAGTTGCATCTATTAGTGAGGCCCTCTGCAACTTAGTGTGACCCTGTTTTAAAATAAAGAATAAGAAAATAGGGCTGGGGGTGTAGATTGGAGGTAGAATGTCCCTGGGTTCAATCCTCAGTACAGCAAAAAAAGAAAGAAAGAAAGGAGGAAAGAAAGAAAGGAAGAAAAAGAAAAGTTTTATACCACACAAGTATAGGCAAGTAAAATTATTTTTAAAGTAACATGGACTCAATTTTTTCTATTACAAAATTATGCCCATGGTATAAAATACAAGTGGTTTATAGCATTTATAGTATGATGTATTTATGGTCATTCCTATAAAGATTGAGCATTAGGTCAGTAGCAAAGTTCTCATTATTTATTATTCTGTAAGAAAACCACCTTAACTTTGATATTTTCAACCTAATTCAGGAGCATCAGCCGTGATAAATATGAGGATTACTTGTATTAAAACAGTTTCTGTCTCTCTCTCTCTCTCTCTCTATCTCTCTCTCTCTCTCTCTCTCACTCTCCCTCTCCCTCTGTGTCTTTTTTTCTCTTTGTTTCTTTTTCACATTTCTTGGATTTGTGTTTATAACATTTTACACAAAACAGATTAGATATGGTCCTTAAAAATTGTTTTGTTTTTGCCTACCAAATATTCATAAAAACACAGTTGCCAAAGAGCAATGAGAGATAAATCTCTGTCCTTATGGTTAAGAACCTATGATGCTATTTGTCACAAAAATAGGGAGCTGGAGAAATAGAAGAGTAAATCTGTATATGGGTTCATTTATATGGTCTCACATAGCTAATCTTGCAAACCCAACTAATGACAATAAATTTCTGAAAACAAAACATTAAAAAAAACTTAGAAAGTAATAATAAACCATAAGTGCAATGTTACTGAAACTCAGCCATATCACATCCTCAGCTCTGGTCTGGATGTGACACAAGCATTTTAAATTGCATTGGGTGGAGGCCCTGGCAGGAAGGAAGCATCGGATATTGCTGGAACATATCTTTGTTTGAGCAACAGCTAATGAGAAAGGTCACCATTATGCTTTGCTTTCAAACACTGGGTCTGTTTTGAAATTAGTACTGAACAATTTCATCACAAATGCTGGTTTAAAACCATTGAGGTACACAATCCTGGAGAATTAATTTTTATTTCCTCCTAAGTGGAGAGTAAAAACCAAAGTAGTGAGAACAAAGTTTATGTTCTCACCACTGTTTTGATCAGAATATGTCACTAAAAGATAAAATGACTTCCTATTTATGGGCTCCAGGGTTCCTGGTTATTTACAAAATTCCAATGGTGAATTTGAAGGAAATTTAGTCTTCTATTTTTTTTTCTTTCCTGTAGTTTTAGGGTTATTTGTACTCGGTCCAGCACAAGGCTTTCTGGACTTTGTTTCCCAACATTTATTGGCATTTGTTTAGCAGATCAAGCGAATGACAATGAGATCCTAAGAGAGAGTTTAACTTTCTTCTGTATAAACTGCTGGCAAATGCGGTAAACTTCAGAAGACCTCCTCCCAGGAAGGGCCCACATACCCAGAACAGTAAAAGCAGTATTAGCAGACATTTCTGCCACAATTCTGGGGGGAGAGCAGAAATCTATTAAGTATCTCAGTTTATATTTTTGGTTTTCCCTGTTGGCCAGACTGCTGTATTCCCATGTCCGCAGCACGTTCCACTGTGGGAGCTAGAACTCTCAGAATAAACTTTGGGAAAGGCTGGGCCCACCCTCTGGGGATAAGGCAGCCGGGGGAGGAAGGGGAGGGGGTAAAGGAAAAGGGAAGGGGATGGCTGTCTTCCTGTGTTTGGATGACCTTTCCTTATGTTTATCTGGAGGGACTGGGCAGCCACACTGTATTTGGTGTTAGTCTACCATGTTGCCTAGCTTTGTGTGGGTAAAGAACCTTTGCTTCTGCTGGGAGGGTTAGATTAAGCTCTCTGGGTTAAAAAAAAAATCACAAGTCTGTTAGGGGTGAGGGCCTAAAAAAGAGGTCTTGTTAAACATACACATACACTTGTGTCTAGCAGATTCTTAGAGCCATCTGAGGAAGGGCATATCTGTGCTTCTGCGTTCTGCCGAGAGCCAGGCTGGAGACAATCTTTCTTCTCCCCAATCCTCATCATTTAGTATAATGCCTCCCACCTGTGGGTATTCCACAACTATTTCTCGAACGAATAAGTGAATGGAGAAATAAAGGAGGGCAGTGATTGGGAGGTACTGGGATTGTGCTGTGGGGTCCCTAAGATGCCTAGTTTATTACCAGGTCCTGCTCTAAGGGCCCTGTGTTGCTCTATTTCAAAGGAACCAGTTTGAAGCCTCTGGGTCGCACATTCCTGATGGGTGAATAACTTGTTTCTTATGGGTGGGTAAGCCTTCTACCTTTCTTTTTCATTTTAGTGCAGACCTCTCACTTGGTCTGGCCTGAGTTTCAATGTTACTTCCCCAAAGAAACCATCCCTTAATCCTCCCCACTCTTCTCCATCTAAATAAGATCCCCTAAAATACCTCTTATGAAACTCCATTTTCTTCACAGAACTTCACACTATTTCTAATCCTGTTCACTTGTGTGATAATCCTTCCTATGTCTGTTTTCTCCACTCTATCATAAACTCCTTGAAGATAGGGGACCATGTTTATTTTCTTTTGTGTGCGTGTGTGTGGTACTGGGGATTGAACCCAGGGGCATTCTGCCTCTGAGCTACACCCACAGCCCTATTTTTTTTATTCTTTATTTTGAAACAGGGTCTCACTAAGTTGTGGAGGGACTCACTAAGTGGCTGAGGCTGGCCGCGAACCTGTGATCCTCCTGTTTCAGCCTCCCAATTACTGGGATTACAAGCGTGGGTCACACATCTGGCTACCATGTTTATTTTCTCATCACTATGTCTTTAGCACCTGGCACTATAGCTGACACAGAGCAAATGCTCACTGGGTATGTTAAATGAATGAACAAGCAGATTAATGAATGCATTGTATTTGGAAGGAGAATTCATACTAGGTGACTGAGCAGGGTTGGGGTTAAAGGTCAGAACCCCAAAGCCCTATTTCAATCAGACTTTGGACACATTCATGAGTTTGAGATTCTGGAAAAGGATGAAGTGGTTAGTAGACATAAGACACGTTGTGCATTTGACCTTTGAAAGCTAGCTAGCACTCTGGACTCCTGGGAGTATTGTGAATTTTTCTCTTCCAACTCTACTGAAAATAGCAACTTCTTCCACCTTTTCAGTAAAAGCACTATTCTTAGTCACCAGGTACCCAAACCTCAAAAGGACTCTTGACCTTTCCCTCTTCCTCACACCACACAGTTTCACAATACTTTTGTTAGTTTTTTCCTTTCCATTCCCATGAGGACCTTTTGATCTAGTGTATTAGTCAGGTTTCTTGCTCTTGTTAAGTTACAAACACTTAACTCCAATTAGTTTAAAAACAAAACCCAGGAGTGTACTGGATCTTGTCTCTGGGGACTTGATGAGGCAGTGGCATTAGGCATGTCTAGATCCAGGGAATCCGATGTTGCTCAGGACTCCACCTCTTTTGCCATCTCCCTGCTAAGCTTTTTAAATGGATACCTACAACTCCTGCCTCACAACCTCCTCAAAGTCCCTGAGAGAACTCTGATTACACCCATGTGCCATTCCTGAATCAGTCTCTCTTGAGGAGCAGGACACACGCCTGTTATTGGCCTGGCCTGAGCAACATACTCAACCCTTGTAGCCTTTGAATGGAGAAGTGGTACAATTATAGAAAGAGTTCCCCAAGGAAAAGAGGAAATGGACCAGGGGTGTAGCTCAATGGTAGAGCACATGCTTAGCATATTCAAGGCCCTGGGTTCAATCTGACGCACCACATTTAAAAAGAAAAAAGGAATTATGTTACCAGGATGAGCTGAGGAAGTGATACTAGATAATAAAAAACAATAGAATGCTTTCCTGAAATAGTCCCCTACACCAGGTGCAGTGTCAGGCCCTTACCCTATATGCGGCAGAATGCGCAGGGGACATGAGGATGTGCTATAGGATCAGATTGCTTCAGTCCAAATCCTAGCTCTTTCTCTTACCATTATTTGGGGCAAGTTAACTAACTTCTTTAAGTCTAATTTTTACATAATGAAACAGTGATGTAAGACATTCGATGGAATATTATTCAGCCTTAAATGTCCATTGCATATTGCTGGTTCTGCTGTGCCAAGGCTGAAATTCTACAAAAACCCAAGTCCTCCAGAAAACCTCACCTACCCTAGAGAAACACACTCACCTCCTCCTTTTCACTCTATGGTTAGCAAAGCATCATGAACGGCTTTGATAAACATTACTTCGGCTGGGCTGTTTGTGTCTTACCTCCATACCCAACTCTCAGCCCATGGAGGCAGGGATTGTAACTGTTACTTCTTTAGATTTCTCTCAAGGCCAGTTTAGCATTTTGCCTTGAATAGCAACTTGCTAACAATTTCTTAATGATGTTGATGCAGGAAATATGATTATGATGACTAGTTCATACAACCGTGATTTGGATTGAACAAAAGCTTGTATTGTTTTCTTTCTTGTTAGAAAAGATATTGGAACTTTTCCTCATACTTTTAGGTCAGTTCAGGACATAATGCTTCCTAGTCAGCATGGAAATAAAAAGATTAAGCCTGGTTAAAAAACTGATCTGCCGATGGGACTGTGTGAGAGGTAGATGTCTCTTGTGGATTCAATTCTGAGAAACAAAAGGAGGCAAAAGTATTTGTGGAGCAACCAGAGATGAGGCAGTGGGTTTTTCAAGAATATCTCAAAAAAATATAAAAGGTCACTTCAGGTTCTGCAAACAGTACCTACTGTGCAAATACTTCCATTTCTCCATAGGTATAAGTCCATAAACCTTTCTCTCTTTTTTTTTTTCAGTACCGGGGATTGAACCCGACACATTCTACCTCTGAGCTATACCCCAGCCCTTTTTTTTAAATTTTGAAACAGGGTCTCACTAAGTTGCAGAGGGCCTCACTAAGTAGCTGAGGCTGGTCACGAACCTGGATCCTCCCAAGTACTGGGATTACAAGCGTGCGCCACCATGCCTAGTTGTCCATAAACCTTTCTAAATGGCGCTGTCCCTCACCTCAGCCCCTGCTCAATGGCTAGTCCTCCATAGACCATGTGAAGGACCTGCAGAAGTTCCCCCAGGAAGATAATCAAGGTCAAGATGCTGGAAATGGGCAGCCAGAGCTGCCACTCAGCAGGATGCCCTAGTGTGGCAGTTCTGAGTGGCCATGCTCTGATTGGTTGGGTTTTGTTCTTTCAATATTTTAAATATCACCTCCGGGCAGAAGGAACAGCACTGAAAATAGAGACAGTTCTCTGTGTTAGGAGCCCAAAGCACCGTGGATGAATAACAGAAGGTGAGGCAGGAGACAGGTAAGGACCAGAACTTAGAGGAATTCAGATCAATGGTTTGGGCCAATGAGCCGTAGAAAACTGTTAAGCAGAGAAGTACTGTAAGCGAAGAAGTACTCTAGGTATGGGAGAGACTATTGAACAGGCTTCTATAAGGGACTAGGTGAGAGATGATAAAGACTTGAACCAAGTACTTGTCAGTGCCAGTGGATAAGAGGGAATGGGTGGAACAGATACGGTTTTAGGTAAAATTGACTGGATTTATGATTGATGGAGAAAGTAGAAGTGTCAAGAGGAGTCAGAATCTAACTGGGCATGATGGCACATGCCTGTAATACCAGTACTTGGGAGGCTGAGACAGGAGGGTCTCAGGTTTGGGACTAGCCTCAGCAACTTAGGGAGACTTTCAGCAACCTAGCAAGACCCTGTATCAAAACAAAAAATAAAAAGGGGTAGGGGTGTAGCTCAGAGGTAGAATGCCCCTGGGTTCAATCCCCAGTAACACACACACACACACACACACACACACACACACACAGTCAGAAGCTGAAATGTGGATATTCTAATTAGTGGTATGTGCTGCGAATATATTGATATTTCATGTTTCTTTCATTGTCTTACCTCAAAGCTCAGGGAATGCATAGTTGTTGATCATGCATAAGATGCATAAGCAGAGCAGTTGAAGATGTGTGCTGGCAACTCTTGAAAAATGCAGTCACCCCACCTGACCACATTTTGGATCAGTGAGTTTAGATTGGAACAACAATGCATTTAGAATTGCATGGGTCCAGCTTGGGTCCCCTGGCTGATAGAAATATGAAGAACATTCTGCTGGCTGATGGGAGTGATGAAAATAGCAGCCAGATGCCTTGGAGGAGACCACTTCATAACCAATGTGCAGGGCATTTCCTCTTCCTTGCAGAGGTTAAACTTGGTAATATTGGGACTGCTATGGTTTCTTTGGGTCTTTCCCCACCTATCAGACACTCAGGCTGAAAGCTGTGATGGGAACGAGCAGCATCTTGAGTCTGGAAACCCCAGAGGAAATCCTTGGAGTTATTTCCCAGGGAGCAGCAGAGACTCACCTTGCCGAGGCCTGTGTGCACAGGGAAGGAAAATGTAAAGAGATTGGTTTATGATATTCAGATATTACTCTCACAATCATCTTCTTTAATAGTTCTTTAACTTTGCTTGCCTAAGTAAAGACAAACATAATAAACCAAAAAGCAATTTGAAACATTAATAGACTATTATATTTCATCTGAATTTTAGTTCTTGAATTTTCTAACTCGGGATTTTATTTCGAAGGATATTTCTTTAAAGATGGCAGCAATTATTCTACTACTAAATGAAGACAAAGACTATGGTGTCTTTACAGTTTTAAAAATAAACTGTGGTTTGGACCTGCAAAGAAATATTTAGATGTCATAACCTGAAAATAACCTCTGAATTTTCCCACACTCTAACAAATCCCTAAACTGCCAAATGGATATGTACAAACATTTCCAGATTCCCCTGGGAACGCATTTGAGAATGCTTAATTCCAAAGAAAGAAAATGTTAGAGGAAAATAAACACACTAAAAAAATAGGGCTTTACACCAAGTAGTGTTCTCCTATCACAAGGAAAATATCTCAAGTATAACATGATCATACACACACACACACACACACACACACACACACACTAAATTAGTTACACAAAAAAAGTTCAATTGCAATTTAGCCTTTATGCCCACAAGTTAATACTTTCATTTTATGAACATGTTTAAAACAACAACGAAACAAAAAGATGCACCTCTCTTCATGTAGTCACATATCTTCTTATTTGGTGCATGAAAAAACACAATTATTTCTATTCTAACTGTACTGAAAGGAAGACAAAGAAATAAAAGTTTCTTCTCCCTCCTCTTCTTCCTCCTCCTCCACCACCTCTTCTTCCTCCTTCCATTTCTGCCCTGTCTCCTTCCATTATGCTTATTTTACCAAATTCAATCCCAGTATGAGTTCAACAAAATCATTCTTCAGGCCTGCTCCCGAGCAGCTGAGCACTGATAAAGAAAATCACCCAAAGTACAAATTAATACTATTATTAATTCTTGGTGGCCTCCTCATCTGTTGGACAATCTGATAACCTAGCTCTGTACTCATTCAAATGACTATTACATACCTTTCCTCTCTTCAAACATATGATTTTCTCTTTACCTTATTCTAAATAGATGACTTTGGATAATATTTCACACAGAAAATATGAGCAAATCATGACTAAAACTCCAATGGGGATTTATAATGGAATATAAAGCGATTATAAACATTGTGCAGCAAAGTAAATACATAAGAATAACTACAAAAATGAGAAAAACAAGAACAGTAGGGGTAATATTGCCCTTCTAGTTATTAAACAAACTATAAAACTACCATAATTAAATAATGTGGAGTTATTGCTGGAATAGACAATACATCAACAGCATAGACCAGAAACCACGTATAAGAATAAAATAAAATTAAGATAGCATTTCAAAACAGTGGGAATGGATAGAATATGTAACAAATGATGGTGGGAAAATCAGATATCTATTTTGGAAAAAAAAGTTGTATGTCCACTTCTTATGAATTAAAAATAAGTGATTAGGTTGAAAAGGCTATATGTTAAACATAACACAAAATTATAAAAGTACTAAATGGAAATATAGGAGAATGGTTGTGATTTCCATAATGGGAGAAGCAAAACTTAACCTAAGAAATAAACCGAGAATGTTTCTGGGCAGTTCCATCTGGCAAAGCATTGATGCTCATAGTTTTCCTTCCTGTAATAGTAGTAGTAATAAGTAGTACTTAGGAGCTAACCTTAGCCAGGTGCAGTTGCACATGCTTGTAATCCCAGCTACTTGGGAGGCTGAGGCAGGAGGATCACAAGTGCAAGGCCACCTTCTGGAATGTAGTGAGACCCTGTCTCAAAAAGATAGCCAGGTGTGGTGGCCCATGCTTGTAATCCCAGTACTTGGGAGGCTGAGACAGGAGGATCACAGGTTCGCAGCCAGCTCAGCAACTTGTGAGGCCCTCCACAACTTAATGAGACCATGTTTCAAAATAATGAATAAAATAGGACTGGGGGTGTAGCTCATAGGCAGAATGGCCTTGGGTTCCATACCCAGTACCACAAAAAAATAAAAAATAAAAATAAAAAGATAAAAAGGGATAGGATGTAGCTTAGTAGTAGAGCATCCTGGGAAAAAAGAAAAGAAAAAGAGTTGGCCTTACTCCATATGTCATTCCTCTTTCTGTATCTTTGTATCCTTAGTGGACTACATAGGGCCAGCCACAAGTGCTCCAGCTTTATTGCTTTGACTTGACAACTCAAATTACTTCAATTATGTTAGAATCCTGGGAAGAAAATAGACTTTAGTAATCAATGTTTAGTACCCAAATGATAATCATTCTTCCTATTTTTTTTGGTAGTACTGGGAATGGAACCAAGAGGCATTCTACCTCCGAGCTACATACCCAGCCCTATTTTATTATTTTATTTTGAAACAGGGCCTCATTAAGTTGCTGAGGCTGGCCGCAAACCTACGTGATCCTCCTATCTTAGCCTCCCATGTACTGGGATTACAAGTGTATGCCACCATGCCCAGCCTTTTTCATTTATAAAATATTTTCAAATAGGTTATTTGATGAACTTCCTTCCCCCACCAACTACCCCCCCAACCCAAACACTGGAATGCAGGCAGGGAGGAGAGCTTTAGCAATTTAGCAGCAGTAGCATTAGTAGTTTACCCCATCGTCCCACCCTGCTTCATCAGAGAATTAAGCAATTTCCCCAAGGTTTTGGTGTGGATCTCGTCCAATTAGGTCATGCTGGCTCTAATTATATTTTTGTACAAAAGGCTATTTGGGACATTTGGGGATTGCATTTCTTAATTCTCCAGAAACACATAGTATCTGGAAAAAAAGGATTTAAAAACTAATGTTTAAGTTCTACCCTTTTTTCTACAAACAGATAGCATATGATGCCTGTTATAAATACCCAAGTCAAGCCATGTCATTGTTTTTCTTTGTTTTCGTGTGTGTCAGACAGGGTGGTATTTTGTGTACCATTTCCAAGCCTCCTGATCTCACCTCTAACCCCAGCTGCTGCTACAGGAACCCACTGTGATCCAGTTTCAAATGTGCCACCTGATGTGGTCATGCGTCATCCCACACCTCCTACCTTTCACTTCTCCCCTGGGGCTCTGGGGTACCTGCTTGGCACCTACCTGTGTACAACCTTGAAACGAGGTGGTGTCAATGCCAGGGCCACCCTGGACACATGAGGAAGGGAAACTTTAGGTAAACTTTTCCCCTGGGTGGGCAATTCTTTTTTTTTTTTTTGTGGTACTGGAAATTGAACCCAGTATTCTACCTTTGAGCTGCACCCCAGCCCTATTTTCTATTATTTATTATAAACAGGGTCTCACTAAGTTGAGGAGGGCTTCGCTAAGTTGCTCAGGCTGGTCTCAAACCTGTAATCCTCCAGTCTCGGCCTCCCAAGTACTGGGAATACAGGCATGTGCCACCACACCCAGCCCAGAAGGGCAATTCTGAGACACGTTTCACTTAAGGCCTCTAGTAAGGTTGTGCGCCATCAAGTTTCAGCTGCCCACAGCCCTGAGCAATTTAGTAACCCATCTTTGTACTGACATTCCCTCCTTTGCTGTTTCACTCCTCTTCCCCAGTTGCTAGGATCATACTCATAAATGTACAAGGGGTTCTGATATGGGGAAGCTCAGACACAGACTGGGGTTAGCCACTATTTATTTATTTATTTATTTGTAGTACTGGGGATTGAACTGAGGGGCATTCTACTTCTGAGCTACACTCAGAGCCCTATTTTATCTTTTATTTTGAAACAGGTCTTGCTAAGTTGCTGAGGCTGGCCTTAAACCCTTGATCCTCCTGTCTCAGTCTAAGTACTGGGATTATAGGCATGCGTCACAATGCTTGGCTTAACCACTCTCTTTTAAAGGAGGATTCTCACTGTACAATGGCACGTCCCTATTTCACTGTCACAACACACTTAGGAGAGATATAATTATTTCCATTTGATAGGTGAGGAAACTGAGGTGCAGAGAAGTAAATACCTCGAATGGGCCCCAGTGGCTGGAGAATGGCGGAACCAGGACTCGGCGAAGGTCATCTGAGGGGAGGTCAGAGCCTGCACTGTCATAACACAGCTGCCTCATATCAAAATATTTGTGGAGGGCTTTGATCTCAGCGCCTAGCGCTCTGGAAAGTGCTCTTTCTCGCTTATCAGCTCTCTGCCATAACACTCACAGCTGTTCCAAACACGTCCACGCTTTTTCCAGCCTCAGATACACCATGCGTAGATCACTTTTGTGTTGTGAACCAGTACAAAGGAATAGAGCAGTAGCTAGTGGGAGCTGAAATGACCCACAGATAGCTCACTCCTCCAACACTTACTATTTTGCATGTGAGTGAGTGTGTGTGTGTGTGTGTGTGTGTGTGTGTGTGTGTGTCTGTGGATTGAACCCAGGGCATTTTACTTCCAAGATACACACCCAGCCATTTTTATGTTTTATTTTGAAACAGGGTTTTGCTAGGTTGCTGAGAGTCTCACCATGTTAATGAGAGTCTCATTACATTGCTGAGGCTGTCCTCAATCTGCAATCCTACTGTCTCAGCCTCCCAAATACTGGGATTACAGGCATGCGCCACAACGTCTAGCTAAAACCCTTACTATTTAATATACACATGAGGGCTACAACACAAATGCCCAAGTATGGGGTGGTGTAGCTCTCACCAGGCAGCAGTATCTGAGCAAAGAAGAACCAGGGGTTAAACTAGACGTGGTGGTGCACATCTGTAATCCCAATACTTGGAAGGCTAAGACAGGAGGATCATGATTTTGAGGTCAGCCTCAGCAATTTAGTGAGACTTTCAGCAACCTAATAAGACCCTATTCCAAAATAAAATATATAAAAAGGGCTGGAGGTGTAGCTCAGAAGTAGAATGCCTCTGAGTTCAATCCCCATTATCTAACACACACACACACACACACACACACACACACACACACACAGGATATAATAAGCAAAGAGCTCAGATGTGCATGGCCAGGGAAGGCGGGCACTTCTGCCCATTCCCCTGGTTGGGGGCACACCGTGGTCTCCAGGTGCTACCCTTTCAGAGGAAGGCGCTGCAGTGTGCTCAATAGAAAGTGGCCAGGCTGTTTATAAATATACTTGAAGCGTTCTCATGCAGGACCACTGAAAAATTTAATCCTCTTGGGATTAAACAAAAAGATTCAAGAGGACCATAATAGTGATTTTCAAATATGCAAGACTGTGATCTTTCCGGTACATTCCTTTTGAAACATCAAAGTCAACCCTGCGTTGACCTCACTGGGGCCTCTGTGTTCATCTGCCTCATCTTCACCAGCTCATTTCCCACAACCTTGTTTACGCCCTCACACCACTCACTCGCACCTCTTTGGAGCTTGCCTTAGGGCTGAAGGGGGCCAGGAGCCTGGGCAGGGGGCAGGCCCATCTCCCGGGATCCAGGACCTCACTTTCCTTCATGACTCTTAGGAGGGAGCTTTCCTCCTCCTCGGCTGCTTTCTTCCGTGTGGGAACATGAACTAGTGTCACTCTCGTGGCTTCCTTCTACTCTCGCACTCGCCCTTCCCTACGCCATCCCACCCCAGGGAATGATGCACCTGATTAGTGACTTTGAAAGGAGGAACTGGGCCTGCACCAGGTGGGAACACCTTTCTTGCCTCTTCCCTCCTGGCAGGAGTCACTCATTTTCTGCCTTTCCCTTCATGCTATTAAGTTTTATCAGGCAAGGTCCCCTGGGAGAGGTGAGGGATGGTCCACTGGAGCTTGGCCTGGGGGGGGGGGCTATCTAATTCCAGGGTCCAGTATGGAAGCTCATTTGGTCCTCAAATTGAAGCCACATTTTCCAGCTGCTTTGTCCTTCCTTCCTGAAGGGAGCTTGCTGCCCTCCAAGAATATTGATTTCTCTGTGTTTATGGAGATGGATGCAAAAGAGCCCCTGGAGCCAACCTATTCCTGGAGAGAATGTTCCAGGACTGCACCTATGTACCAGGGACTTGGTTTAGTGCAACATAAATGTTTGTTAGATTGAATAATAATTGCTATTATTTTTTTCTTTTTTTCGTGTGTGTGTGTGTGTGTGTGTGTGTGTATGTGTGTTACTGGGGATTGAACTCAGAGGCATTTATTTCTGAGATATACCCCCAGCCCTTTTTATCATTTTATCTCATTAAGTTGCTGAGAGTCTTGCTAAGTTGCTGAAGCTGGCCTCAAACCTGCCATCCCCCTATGTGTCAGCCTTCTAAGTACAAGAATTACAGATGTGTGCCACTATACCTGGTTTGTTATGTTTTAAAGGAGACTGCTTTTGAGCGGTGGGGCAAACAGAGGGGTTGAGTTTGGTGCTTTAATCTTAAAGATCCAACAATAACATAAGATCTTAACAGCGACCTCAAACCCTTCATGCTCCCTGGCAATCCTAGCAGATTTCCTCAATCAACTCACTCTTTTATTCTCCTAAAAAGATTATCCCACAGATTCTTCTCTGTCTTCAAGCATCTTTGCTTTCAATTGCTGGGCTTGCTTCATCTTTTACTGAAATAAATAAATAATGAGAGCTTCCACATACATACCACCAAGTCTACCAAAGGTCTGCAGCTATATCCTGATATGCCACCTTCTTCCTTCTGTAACTGTCCATGTTCCTCTCCGAGCTAGCCTCCACCTGTGCCCTGGAGCTCCACCCCTTGCCTCATATAAGGACCTTGCTCTTGCGATTGTTGCCTTTTCTGCATCATCAATTTCCCTCTCTCTACTGGGTCATCAGATAAACATGCAAACATGCTATGACATCTCCCACCCATAACAAACAATACCCCTCTTACCCCACATCCCCTTCCAGCTACTGCCCCATTTCTCTGATTCTCCTTGTGACAAAATTCCTTGGGAAAGTTGTTATGCTAGCTGTCTCTGCCTCCCTTCCCTCTCATTTTCTCTTGAACACACTCCAGGCAGGCTTTCCCCATCATTTCACTTCCTCCTCAGTCTATTGTCAAGATAACTCATAAATTCCTGTTGCAAAATCTAATGGCCCTTCCTTGATCTTTCTTTTACTTGACCTATTACCATTGTATAAATCTGATTCCTACCTCCTTCTTTTTATCTTCCTCCTCCTCTTTCTTTTAAAGTAAGACTTTATTTCTTTTTTTTTTTTAGCAGTTTTAGGTTTAAAAAAATCAAGAGGGAAGGTACAGAGATGCTTCCTTTTTTTTTTTTTGCGGTACTGGGGATTGAATCCAGGGGCATTCTACCTCCAGGCTACACCCCCAGCCCTATTTTTTATTCTTTATTTTGAAACCGGGTCTCACTAAGTTGCGGAGGGCCTCACTAAGTAGCTGAGGCTGGCCGCGAACCTCCGGTCCCTGCCTCCCAAGTACTGGGATTACAAGCATGGGCCACCACGCCCGGCTTCCCCTTTCTTTAAACACTTGTTTCATTAGCATCTACGACATCCTTCTCTACAACCTCAGGAGCCATTCCTCAATCTCCTTTGCTGGATGGATGCTTTGTTCATTGGTATTGCTGGAGGTAGCAGACAGTGAACATCTGGGGAGTGGATCAGGGAATAGATATGTATTTGGACTAACTGAACACAAGATGCTAAGGTTCTGTGAAATTATGTTCACGGAGGTAATCAATAGCTCCTTGAATACCAATCCAGGGGTCTTTCTCAACTATTATCCTTACAGATGAAGTTTCCTCTCTCACTTCCCTTAATTTAGGAGGCAGCATGGAGCTGGCTGGGTCTTTTTGTGGTACTGGGGTTGAACCCCAAGGACATTCTACCTCTGAGCTACACCCCAGCCCTATTTTATTTTTTATTTTGAAACAGGGTCTCACTAAATTGTGGAGGGTTTCGCTAAGTTGCTGAGGCTGGCCATAAACATATGACTATCCTTTCTTAGCCTCCCAGTACTGGGATTACAGGTGTGCAACACCACACCCGGTTCGTCTGGGTTTTAAGCCCCTTCTCTGAGTCCCACTCAGACCTCTTTTCTGGCTTCTCTTTCTCTTGCTGGTTCTTTAAGTCAGTTTGGGTTTTACCTAACACTGATTTTGACCTTCTGCTCTTTTAACACACTCTCTAAATCTGTTAATCATTATACTTGGATGATATCAGTAGCATGAGAAAGGTTAGCAAAAGTGCTTGAAGGAATATTTTAACACAGCAAAACACATTTTTTCTTTGCATTTCGGTGAAGAATCCTGACTGTGATTCAAAACACTCAGGCTTGAGACTAACATCAGGATTATGTCTGTGGACCAGACTACTAATTTCTCTGGACTTCTTTCTGCATTTTTAAAGTGGGATGATAAGGCTCTACTTCACATACATTATCTTAATGTATGAGTCTGAATGATGTACGTATGGAAAGGTTTTGTAAAGTATCATCTAATCTATTAACAGAAATTCTATTGTAATATACCATAAAAAGCAGTCACCAATACATCATGTGTTGGGAATGATAGTTGATATAGGGGTTATTTTTGTTGTTCTTTCTATGTTCTTGTAGGCAGAC
Source organism: Glis glis (assembly GCA_004027185.1). Classification (NCBI taxonomy): domain Eukaryota; kingdom Metazoa; phylum Chordata; class Mammalia; order Rodentia; family Gliridae; genus Glis; species Glis glis. The sequence goes on along the minus strand of PVJS01031375.1, from coordinate 713 downwards.
AGTTTCACTTACCTTTTTAGGCCCCGTGTCAAGACCCAGTCAAATCACTAATGCATTGTAACTGCCCATGGACCTAGAGTCGTATTCCCAAATGACCTTCTGTAACAAGAGAAGTGAGCTGAAATGCTTCTTTGGCCCATGTCAACCAGGACTCCACACCACTCCTAGAGGTTAATGGTCTTTCAGTCTTCACACTGGTACAGCCCGTTTGCCATTGGTGGCTGGGATCTGGCTGAATCATCCTCTCAGTAAAGGGGGCCCATTTGGGGTTTGGGGCAGGCACATCAGCACATTCCTGTGTAAGAAAGGAGAAGCTTTAACATATTCCAGGCTGAGCTTTCTTTTTAGTGGCACGTCAGACAGGGAGCCCCACCTTAGTTTAATTTTGTTTGTTGTCATCGTGTATTTTGCTTTCCTCCCATGACATAAAAGTGTGCAATTTGAAGGAGGGGAAAAAATCCTACATGTTTTACTGTTGGTTTCATGAGAAATCAAGCTAGTTATTAAAAGGAGACCATATTTTAAGTTGTTCAGCCTAGATTTTAACAGCTTTTGTCTAATTGTTAACACAAAAACCTCCCTAACCAGAATGTGTGGGGGATGACTTCTTAACTGCATCTAAAATCAACCCTTTCCCAAAAAGCCTGTTAAAGATTACACGTTTAGAATTTTGTTCTAGTCTGACTCAGCTACTGAATTCCCTTTTGATATTT
>PVJS01031374.1:0-23450 GCA_004027185.1 Glis glis | reverse complement strand
TAAGAGAAACCCTTCGTGGCATTAAATCACACATAGACCCCAATACAATAATATTGGGAGACTTCAACACACCTCTCACACCACTAGATCGATCTTCAAGACAAAAGATCAGTAAAGATGCCTCAGACCTAAGGAACACCATAAACCAAATGGACCTAGTAGACACTTACAGAATATTCCACCCAACTACAGCTGAATTCACATTTTTTTCAGCTGCTCATGGAACCTTCTCTAAAATAGGCCATGTCCTAGGCCACAAAATGAGTACTAGCAAGTTCAAAAAATGCGATAAAATCCCTTGCGTCTTTTCAGACCATAATGGAATGACACTAGAAATCAACTATAAGAAGACCCAAAGAAACCTCATAAACATGTGGAGACTGAACACCACACTGCTGAATGAGGAATGGGTCACAGAAGAAATAAGAGGAGAAATTAAGAAATTCCTAGAAACAAACGAAAACAGAGACACAACATATCAAAATCTCTGGGACACCCTGAAGGCAGTATTAAGAGGATAATTCATAGCACTGAGTGCTCACATAAGAAGAAGAGAAAATCACCAAATAAATAACCTAATGACACACCTCAAGGCCCTTGAAAAACAGGAACAGTCTAACCCCAATGTCAGTAGAAGACAGGAAATTATTAAATTCAGAGCAGAAATCAATGAAGTAGAGAATAAAAAGACAATACAAAAAAAAACCAACAAAACCAAAAGGTGGTTCCTTGAAAAAATAGACAAGATAGATAAACCACTAGCTAACCTAACCAAAAGAAAGAGAGAATCAACCCAAATTTCTAAAATAAGAGATGAAAAAGGTGATATTACCACCAATAGCATGCAAATCCAGAGGATTATCAGAAATTACTTTGAAAAACTATACTCCAACAAAATGGAAAACCTAGAAGAAATTGACAATTTCTAGACATGTACAAGCTTCCTATGTTGAATCAAGAAGATATAGAAAATTTAAATTGACCAATAGCAATCAAAGAGATTGAAGCAGCAATAAAGAGCCTACCATCAAAGAAAAGCCCAGGTCCAGATGGTTTCCCAGGTGAATTTTATAAAACCTTTAATGAAGAACTAATCCCAATATTCCTCAATCTATTCCGTGAAATAGAAAGAAACGGGACTCTCCCAAATACATTCTATGAAGCCAACATCACACTAATACCAAAACTAAACAAAGACACCTCAAGAAAACTACAGTTCTATATGGTTGATGAACTTAGACACAAAACTTCTAAACAAAATACTAGCAATGCACATTCAAAACTACATCAAGAAAATCATACACCATGACCAAGTCAGGTCATCCCAGGGATGCAAGTCTCGTTAAAGATATGAAAAACAATCCATGTAATCTACCATATAAACAGAACTAAAGACAAAATTCACATGTTCATTTCAATAGATGCTGAAAAAGCATTTGACAAAATCCAACACCCATTCATGATAAAAACACTACAGAGAATCAGAATAGAAGGAACATACCTCAAAATCATAAAGGCAATATACAATAGGCCCACAGCCAACATCATGTTAAATAGGGAAAAACTCCAAGAGTGCCCCTTAAAAACATGAACAAGACAAGGATGTCCACTATCACCATTCCTTTTCAATATAATACTAGAGACTCTAGCCAGAGCAATAAGGTAAGAGAAGGAAATTAAAGGAGTGCAAATAGGAAAAGAAGAACTGAAACTATCTCTATTTGTAGATGATATGATATTATACTTAGAAGACCCAACAATCTCAACCAAAAGGCTTATAGAACTGATCAACAAATTCAGCAAAGTTTCTGGATACAAAATCAATCTTAAAATATCAGAAGTTTTCCTATATGCCAACCATAAATCCACTGAAAAAGAAATCCAGAAAACATTTCCACTCACAATATCCCCTAAAACTGTAAAGTACTTAGGAATAAACCTAACCAAGGATGTGAAAGACCTCTACAAGGAAAACTATAAAACATTGAAAAAAGAAATTGAAGAAGATATTAGAAGATGGAACGACCTCCCCTGCTCTTGGATAGGCAGAATAAATATCATCAAAATGGCCATTCTTCCAAAAGTGTTCTACAGATTCAATGCAATACCCATTCAATTACCAAGGTCATTCTTCACAGACATAGAAAAATCAGTCCTTAAATTCATTTGGAACAACAAAAAACCCAGAATAGCCAAAGTAGTTTTCAGCAATAAGAACCATGCAGGAGGCATCACAATATCTGACTTCAAACTATACTACAGAGTGATAGTAATAAAAACAGCATGGTATTGGCACAAAAGCAGGCACATAGACCAATAATGGAGCAGAATAGAAGACTCAGAAATAAATCTGCACAGTTACAGCCAATTGATTTCTTGACAAAGGAGCCAAAAACATACATTGGAAAAAAGATAGCCTCTTCAATAAATGGTGTTGGCAAAACTGGTGAACCACATGCAGAAAATGTAAAGAAACCCCACTTTCTCATCCTGCACAAAAGTCAATTCAAGATGGATCAAAGACCTGGAAATTAGACCAGAGACCTTGCAGCTACTTGAAGAGGTCATCCAACTCTTCAACACATAGGCACAGGCAAAAACTTCCTCAACAAAACGCCAAAGGCACAAGAAGTTAAAAAGAAGATCAATATGTGGGATTGTATTAAACTGAAAAGCTTCTGCACAGCAAAGGAAACTATTAAGAACCTCAACAGAGAGCCAACAGAATGGGAGTAGATTTTTGCCAGCTACTCCTTTAATAGAGGACTAATATCTAGAATATATAGAGACCTCAAGAAACTCACCGCTAAAAGAAAAAAAAACCCAATCAAAAAATGGGCAAGTGAACTAAATAGGCACTTCATAGAAGAAGAAATACAAATGTCCAATAAATGTATGAAAAAATGTCCAACATCATTAGCTATCAGAGAGATGCAATTCAAAACTACCTTGAGATTTCACCTAACCCCATTTAGGATGGCACTCATTAAAAATACAAATAATAATAAATGCTGGTGAGGATGTGGAGAAGTAGGAACTCTAATGCACTGTTGGTGGGATTGCAAATTAGTGCAACCACTTTGGAAAACAGTGTGGAGGATCCTCAGAAGACTGGGAATGAACCTACCATTTGATCCAGCAATACCACTTCTAGGTATCTACCCAAAAGAATGGAAACCAAATGACCAGACTAATACAAGTGTATCTATGTTTATAGCTGCACAATTCACAATTGCCAAACTATGGAACCAGCCAAGATGTTCAACAGATGAATGGATTACAAAACTATGGTATATGTACACAATGGAATTTTACGCAGCCATAAAGAAGAACAAAATTATGTCATTTGCAGGGAAATGGATGGAATTAGAGAGCATTATACTTAGTGAGATTAGTCAGTCACAAAAAGTGAAAAGTCAGATGCTCTCCCTAATATGTGGAATCTATGGCAAATAGGTTGTAAGAAGGAAAAAACCTTAGATGAGTAAAGAAGGCAACTTACCTGAGGGAGACGGGAAAGGGGAAGAGGGGAAACACCCTAATGCACAGGATGTACATACACAAATTTATCAAAGTCAACTACCATGCTGAGCATGAGAAGGAGAGAAGGGGGAGGGACTGAGGGTGGGAATTGGGGGAGGGCTAATTGACCAGTGTGTGCATGTATACTTCTACCACCCTGAAACCGATCAAGATGTATGATTACAATGCACCAAAAAAAAAAAAAATCCAACATCCATTTATGTTAAAAACACCAAAGAAATTAGGGATAGAAGGAACTTACCCCAACATTTTAAAGACAATATACGATAAACCCAATGCCAATGTATTTATTTATTTATTTATTTATTTATTTATTTATTTATTTAATTTTTGGTAGTGGGGATTGAACTCATAGGCATTCTAGCTCCTAGCTACACCCTGAACCCAATTTTATGTTTTATTTTGAAACAAGGTCTCACTAACTTGCATGCACCACAATACCCGGCTCCAACATCATTCAGAATGGGGAATAACTGAAAACATTTCTTCTCAAATTAATAACAAGTCAAGAATGCCCACTTTTATCAATCTTATTCTATATAGTTCCTGAAATCTTAGCTATAGGAATTTGCCAAGAGAAGGAAACTAAAGGGATACAAACAGGGGAAGAGGAAGTGAAATTATTTCTGTTTGTGGATGACATGATTCTATATATAGAACACCCAAAAAATTCAGGTAGAAGACTTATAGAGCTGATACACAAATTTGGCAAAGTAGACCAATACAATTTACAAAAATCAATAGCTTTTTTATACATCAGCCACAAATTCACTGAAAAAGAAATCCAGAAAACAATTTCACTTACATAACCTTAAGAAATACTTAGGAATCAAACTAACCAAGGAGGTAAAAGACATTTACAGTGAAAATTATAGAACACTAAAGAATGTAATTGTAGACCTTCCTAGAAGATGGAAAGACCTCCCATATTCTTGGATAGACAGAATAAATATTGTAAAAATGACCATACTACAAAAAGTGATATACAAAATCAGGCATTCATACCAAAATACTAATGTCATTCTTCACAGAGCTAGAAAAAAGTCTTAAAATTCATATGAAAGAACAAGGTGTTTAGAATAGCCAAAGCAATCCTGAACAAAAAGAATCATGCCGGAGGTATCAGAATACCTGATTTCAAATTATACTACAGAGTTATTGTAACAAAAACAGCATGATATTGGCATAAAAATAGAAATATAGACCAATGGAAGAGAAGATAAAGAGGCAAATCCTCACATTTATAGCCAGTTTATCTGTCTCTCTTTCTCTCTCTGTATTGGATATTGAACCCAGGGGCATTCTATCTCTGAGCTACACCCCCAGCCCTATTTTATTTTTTATTTTGAAATAGGGTCTTGCTAAGTTACTGAGAGTCTTGGTAAATTGCTGAGGCTGGCCTTGAACCTGTGATCCTTCTGTCTTAGCCTCCCAACTACTAGAATTACAGGCAGGCACCACCACACTGGACTTAGCCTGTTGATTTTTCACAAAGTTGCCAAAAGCTTATGCTGGAGAAAAGACAGCCTTTTCAACAAACTGGATATCCATATGTACAAGAATGAAATTGGACCCCTATTTCTCACCCTTTATGAAAGTCAACTCAAGATGACTAGAAACTTTGTAATTACTAGAAGAAAACACAAGACCAACTCTCCAACACATAGGCACTGCTAGAGACTTCCTCAATAAGATCACTAAAGCTGAGGAAATAAAACAGGGAATCCAGAAACAGATGACATCAAATTAAAAAGCTTCTGTGCAGCAAAGGAAACAGGATTCTGGAGAAAGCCTACAGAATGGGAGAAATTGTTTTCAGTTACTCTTTTGATAGAGGACTAATAATGAGACTATATAAAGAACTCAAAAAACTTAACAGCAAAACCAAGAAAAATCATTAGCATCAGGAAAATGCTAATCAAAACTACACTGACGGTCAGCCTCAGCTCTCTCTCTCTCTCTCCCTCTCTCTCTCTCTGTCTCTCTCTCTACTTAGTGAGGCCCTCCGCAACTTCGTGAGACCCGGTTTCAAAATAAAGTATAAAAAATAGGGCCGGGGGTGTAGCGCGGAGGTAGAACGCCCCTGGGTTCAATCCCTGGCACCGCAAAAAAACAAAACAAAACAAAAACTACACTGAGATTCCATTCCACCTAACCCCAGTTAGAATGGCAAGCATCAAGGATACAAACAAGCCGGGCGTGGTGGCTCACACTTATAATCCCAGTACTTGGGAGGCTGAGACAGGGGGATCCAGGTTCGTGTCCAGCCTCAGCTACTTAGTGAGGCCCTCCGCAACTTAGTGAGACCCTGTTTCAAAATAAAGAATAAAAATTAGGGCTGGGGGTGTAGATCAGAGGTAGAATGCCCCTGGGTTCAATCCCCAGTACAACACACACACACACAAAAGGATACAAACATAATGAATTCTGGTGAGGATGTGGAGAAAAAGAAACGCTTATACATTATTGGTGGGATTGTAAATTAGTACAACTACTATCGAAATCAGCATGGAGGTGGACTACACCAAACTGAAGCATTTCTGCAAAGCAAAAGAATCAGCAAAATGAAAACAACTTTTGAAATGTGAGAAACAATGTGCAAACTACATATGTGGTAAGCAGCTAATGTCCAAAATGTATAAAGAATTTATAAAAATCAACAGAAAAAAAATTTCTGGACAAAAGAGCAAAGACCTGGTGCTCAATATCACTAATCATTAGGGAAATGCAAATCAAAACCACAGTGAGATATCATCTCATACCTGTTAGGATGGCTAGTATATATACATGATGTATATATAGATAAAGATAATAGTTGATTAGGATATAGAGGGAACTCTTAGACATTGTTGATAGGAATGTAAATTGGTATAGCCATTATGGAAAGCAATATGTGAGTTCCTCAAGAAATTACAAATAGAACTATCACATGATCCAGTAATCCTACTTCTGGGTGTATATACAAAGCAAATGAAATAATTTTCTTGAAAATGAATCTGTACTTGCATGTTCATTGCAGCATATTCACAATACTCAAGATATGGAAACAACCTAAATGGCTATCAGTTGATGAGTGGGTAAAGAAAATATGATCTATCTCTCTATAGCATGACCTATATATGTCTTATATATACCTAGAATAGGATATTATTCAGCCCTAAAAAAGAAGGAAATCTGTTATTTTCAACAACATGGATAAATTCGAAGGAAATTATACTAACTGAAATAAGCCTGACACAGGAAGACAAGTTCTACAGGATATTACTTATATGTGGAATCTAAATATGTTCATCTCAGAAGCAAAGAGTAGAATGGTGGTTGCAAGTGACTGAGAAGGAGAAATGTTGGTCAAAGGGCACAACATTTTCATTATAAGCTGAGTAAGTTCTGTTGACCTATTGTGCAGCATGGTAACTAGTTAATAAGAATGTATTGTATATTTGAAAGTTGATAAGAGAATATATTTTAAGTGTTTTCAACACACACACACACACACACACACACACGAACTGTGAGGTCCTGATATGCTAATTAGCATGATTGTAGTCATCATTTTATAATTTATGCATATGCCAAAACATCTCCTTGTGCACCTTAAGTATATATGATATATTTGTCAATTAAACCTCAGTAAATCTGGAAAATAATTAATTTTTCTACTCTAAAAGTATATGTAAATAAAGATTATATTTTGGAAAGATAACATAAAAGAAATATTCTCAGACAATTTTGTTGCTTTTTCTTCGAAGAAAGAAACTTATCTTTTGCATTAAAAACAAACAAGAAAAGCCGGGCATGGTGGCGCACGCTTGTAATCCCAGTACTTTGGGAGGCAGAGACTGGAGGATCCTGGTTCGTGGCCAGCCTCAGCTCTCTCTCTCTCTCTCTCTCTCTCTCTCTCTCTCTCTACCTAGTGAGGCCCTCTGCAACTTCGTGAGACCCGGTTTCAGAATAAAGTATAAAAAATAGGGCCGGGGGTGTAGCACGGAGGTAGAAAACCCCTGGGTTCAATCCCCGGTACCACACACAAAAAAATACAAACAAGAAAGAAAATATTCTAAGGTGTTCAATGATGGTAATAACACTGTAGAGTTTGAGGCTCTACTATTCTGAGATATAGATATATATATATGTATATTATAATAAATATAAAGGACAACATTTAGCCAAATCTATTAAGTGGTAAACAAATCATTTTTAATAGTTTCAGAGTTGTATGCTATTTCATTAATGCAGCATATTAGCAGTAAGTGTTGAATTATTAAGGAAAAAAGCCTGTAGTGGATAAAATCATAACTTTAGTGGAATTTAATGAAATATAAATACAATGAAATGATATGTGCCAAATAGCCATTTACTAGGAGTTTGACCATTATTAAGTAAACTGACTTTCTTACAGACTGTTTATTTTTTATTGGTGCTTTATAACTATACATGATAGTGAGATTCATAGTGATATATTCATATATAAACCTAACATTATTTGCTCTGTTTCCTTCCCTGAACCTCCTCACTCCCTCCTCTCTTCCCTCTTCTGCCATATTACTGGTCTCTCTCTTACTTTTCACGAGGTCCTTTTTCTTTTCTATTTAGCTTCCACATGTGAGAGAAGATATGTGACCATCAACTTCCTGAGTGGCTTATCTCTCTTAGCATGATGTTCTCCAGTTCTATCCATTTTACTGCAAATAACATAATTTCATTCTTCTTTCTGAGTAAAACTCCATTGTGTGTATATACACCATATTTTCTTTATTTCTCTGTTGATTGACACGTAGGCTGGTTCCATAATTTGGCTATTGTGAATTTCACTGTTATTAACATGGATATGCATGTGTCACTATAGTATGCTGGCTTTAATTCTTTTGAATAAATGCCCAGGAGTGGTGTAGCTGGGTTATATGCTGGTTCCATTCCTAGTCTTTTGAGGAAACTCCATACTAATTTCCATAGTGGTGTACTAATTTACAATCCTACCCACAGTGTATAAGTGTTTTTTCCCCACATCCCCTCCAGCATTTACTTATTAGTCCTCTATGGGAAATGTGGCTGGCAAAGATTTTCTCCCATTCTGTAGGCTGTCTCTTCATGCTGTTAATTTTCCTTTGCTGTGCAGAATCTTTTTGTTACTATCGTATTTATTAATTCTTGGTATTATTTCCTGAACTTTAGGAGTCCTATTGTTGTTTCCTGTGCCTCTATGTTGGAGTGTTGACCCTGTGTTTTCTTCTAACAGTTTTCAGAATGTTTAGAATATGAATATACATTTATGGTTTTAAGGAAAAGATAACTTTCCATTATAATATCTATAAAAGGTGTGTAAATAATAAGCCTTTTCATGTAAAAATGTATTTTTCTTTTATTAGTTATATAAACACGACTGAAGATACAGTTGTAAGGAAATTCAAAGCAATATTCTTGTTTTAACTCTCAGCATTTGATTTAGGTTGATTCAGTACAACTAGGAAGGGCTGATTAATTTTTATAGAGTGGTGAGATCCCTGAGTTGTTATACATCTTGCAGATGCATCCTGTATTTTCAATATACTTACCCACATCTTTTCACTATTGATTTAAATTATCTACTTTTTTGTGGCAGAGGGTGGTAGGAGAGAACTGTAAATACCTCAGTTGCTGCCAGATGACTTCCAGCCAATACCTGGGGGTGGTGTGCCAGGGAGCTGGTTTTTCTTTCATTGTCAAACCTGGGCATGCTAAGGGAACATACACCTGCCATTGAGCTCTTTATTTTTGAACTGATCATTAATGGTACTTGTATTGGACAGGGTTCTCTAGATTAACAGAATACACAGAATGAGTATATTTGAAAAAAGGGATTTATCAGATGGGCTTACAATTCGAAGCAATGTAGTCCCAGGTTCTGACTGCACGTGGAGAGTCAGAGGAACCAGTAGCTGGTCGAACAGTCTAAGAGCTGGAGTCTTAGGATCGGAGCAACCACTAATTCAGTCCCAGTCCAAGACGTGAAGATCAGGAAGCTCTTTGGAGAAACGATGATGAAGTTTCAGTTCCAAGAGCTGGAGGCCGAGAAGATCAAGAAGCTCTTCAGAGAAAGGCGAAGCCGGCGGCTGACGATCTCAGGCGAGAGCAGATGCGTTTTCCTCGGAAAAAGTCGCACACACTCTACGCGGCTTCTCCCTCTTTATCTAAGTCCGCACCTATCAGAATCCTGCTGCCTACATTCAGGGCAGGGCTTTCTGTTTAATCTGCTGTTACACACCCAAAATCACATAATCTTGGGTGTGTCATGATCAGGTCAAGTTGACAACCTAGATTAACTATCACAGTACTGGCCATGAAAGGTAGCTCGTGGGCTTCTGTACGCTATCAAGTCCTCTTTATAGGTCGTTCCTTCTATGTTGGAGGAATAGAGTTGAAATTTATCATGTTTTGGCACTAGACTTGGCATTTACTCTGATGAAGAAGTTGATCATATTGCAATCATTCAGGACAACTAACCTTCCTGCCTTATACCACCCAAGGAAAAAAAATTCTTCTAATTTGCTGTAGCATATTCTAGGTGTGTTGTGGCAGGTAGGGTGGGTATCCTTAGACTATAATCCTAGGTGATTCAAGAGACTCTTCCAAGTGGCAGTGGAATTTTATACCTATTTCATTGTTTAAAACAGAGAGATATCCTATGCCTGTAATAGGCCAAGGTACCGTAATTCCTCAGTTATCTATCAGCTCTTTGTGGGGCTTTAGCAGAGACATTTCAGTTTCCTCAAACAAAAAAATTGGAACAGATGAGCAAAATAATCTTTTTTTATGGTGCACTAAGGTTAAAAGTGTAGGTCCTGGAGTCAGAAATATCTGGGTTTGAATCCTGGCTCTGCTACTTGCTGGTTTTGTGTTTGGGGCTTATCATTTGTCTTCCCTCTTCTGTAAAAGGAGATAATGATATCTAGTATGCAGATTTCTTATAAAAATGAAAAGAGATAGCTTATGTAAAGAGCAATTAGAGGGCATATAGTATGCTGTCGATACATTACAGTTTTAAATATTATTCCTTTTCATGATTGGGGTATAGCTCAATAGTAGAGCATGTGTTTAGCATGCACAAGGCCCTGGGTTCAATCCCCAGCACACATCCACATACAAAATCCTTTTTAGCTTAAAGAAATCCTATCTCTGCAGTGGTTTAATCTATTGACTTCTGTAGTGAATACATATAGTGTTTTCTGTTTGCCAGGTCCTCTTCTAAGCATGTTGTTCAATATCGTCTTTATTAATTTAATCTTTATGGATATTATAAAAAGTGAGGAATTTTTAAAAAATTTTAATTCCTAGTGTGAAATTGAGTCACAAACAGGCTAAAAACTTGCCAAAGGTCACACTGTTGGCAAGTGACTAAGCCTGGTGACTTGAAAATAGCATTAGCATTTGCATTCTATAAACTGTCTTTTGGTTTTCCTATTCACTGTGTTTTGGTTCTTCTCAAGAAGATTTGAAGAAATGTTAGGTAGCTTATTCTTCTCTAGATGGTGCTTTAGTGACTTTGATCAGGTCAGCCAGAGGTAGCTCATTTTTGTCACAAGGGTGTGCTGTGATTCCACCAATCTGAACTTACTGCAGGTGCTGTGAAGCTGGAGGGGAATTGCTCTCTGTCTTTGCTGCTGCTTAGTGACCACTGGTTTTTCAGTCTGGCACTTTCCTATTCCCTGGGCAACTGCCCAAGATCCCAAGTTATTATTTTTTTTTTGTTATGCTATTCTTCCATGCTCACTGGTATCCTGTGTGAAAGGAGCAAGCGTGTCTTGCTTATCGGTAGAGTGCCTAGATGTTCCACTGCGTTGTTATGCATTATGATGCTGCCACTGCACTCATTATTTTGCTAAATAAGAAATCAGTATGAGGTTGCCAAATTGATGGCATTTTAAAATTGGTATCACTAGCATTTTGTTAAACATGCTACTGCTTTTAGGATTTGCCTCTTTTTTGATATTTGTTAAATTCACGACAAATTTAGAATTAATCAGAGCTGCATTTAAAGTGCCCATAGGTTTGGCAGATGTAGTTCTATAAAGTATATTTTTATAGAATATTATATTTCCTATAACCAAATATGCTATCATTATGAATAAATATTGTCTTAGATTCTGATTACAAGGATCACCGTAAAATCTCTTGTGGATTAAAAGATGTCTAGTATGTCTATATAGTATGAATTATAAAAAGAGTATAGATTGATAGCATAGATTGATTTTAAAGTCTTAGGGTGGGTATGCACACACACACACACACACACACACACACACACACACTAATGTGGCAGTGTCCCTGGCAGATTAATCTAGCATTTCATAATAAGTTAACAAAACTCTTCACATCTTTTATCATTCTGTTTTTTAATTGAATTCATCTCTGGATAGTAATTATCCTAGAAAATTTGATTAGGGAGAAGCTTAAACAGTTAACTCACCAAAATGAAGTTATTAGCATGGCAACATGATCCTGTCTTTAGAAGTTGGTTTTGTACATAGTTTTCAGGATACTGATTAATCTGTAGTTTTCTTTGAAAGAGTACTTGCTTATGCACTCATATACGGGATTCGTTAGGAGTTTGGGCTGTTTTGTGAGTTATCTTGGGAAATGATTTACATTACTTTGGCAAAGAGACTTCTGTCTTTAGATAGCATGGCCTTTAAGCAAACAGTGTTTGTGTAGACACCTTGTAGCAACATTCAGCTTAAAGATAACAGCCTCCACATGCTTAATACAATGAAATCAATGACCAGCAGGGTCCTTAAGTGGGGTCAGCATTTTATAGCAATGTGATAATTCTGTTTAATGTGGGAATGGTTACAAGATCTACTATGTGTGGATTCCTGCTTGATGACTACTTGTCTAAAGTAAAAAAAAAAAAAAAAGAACAGTGCAAGAAGTTATAATCTGGTTTTTGTTGTGATGGCATTTCTTACATTTTTAATCTAATCACTGTATATTGGTTATACTCATACTTTGAAATGTAAGTCTCTGTAAGCCTTGGGGAATGAACATCTCCATTCACCCTGCTTCATACTAAAGTGAATAAGAGCTATTTGATTTTTGAACTGCATGTCTGAATTACATTTTTGTTTTTGCTGGAAAGTTAGCAAATGAACAGATACATAATTTTCTCTAATGTGAAGATGTAAAAATATGACTGCTTAAGAATATTATAGGACTGGGGATATGTAGCTCTGAGTGTAGCTCAGAATAAGAAATGTATTATTTCTTATTGTTAAAGAAATTAAGATATCTAGTCAACTATTTTATAAACAACATAAAATGTCATTGTTTGAAAAAATGGATGAAAGACTGGATGAAATTCAATTCTATATTAAGGTTCCTTTCAAAGTTAAAATAATAAAGACAATCAGGTTTTATAGAGGACAAAGTATTTCCTCCCCCCTTTTGATCTAAATAGCATATTTTTATCTTTGATTTTTACACACTCATGTTTTGAGATTTTTTGGGGAAAACACTTACTACCTGGATAAATGTAGATGAGCATATACCTGGGAATACTGTTGGCCGGTTTTTCTTTTTTTTATCTTGTAGTCTTGGAAATTTATTAGAGTGGCTTAAATAATGGAATGGACATAAAGATTTTTTTCTATTCTAAAGAATAGCAAAACCTTTGAAATTATCCATAGGTGGAAATACAGATTTTATAAAGGATACATTATACATTTATTTCCATTTCTTTAAACTTCAATTTGTCAATCACTGCTTTTCATAAATTGTGTTTTGGGTAAAGGTATATGTGAGCTTTCAGCATTTTATTAGGATATTTTCAGGACTGTTCAACCTTCAGGTTTCCTTATCCTCTGTTCTTACCTTCCACTAACTTGTTTTTGTTCATTTATTTATCTCCTGCCTCTTATATATGGACTGATTCATTTTTATTCATTCAGCTAAGATTCATTACCTACCTGTATTTGCCTGGTCTGCAACTAAGTCAGATACTGGATGCAGTGAGATATGGTATTATCCTAGGGCTAATCTTCATAGTGCTTATGATATAGCTAGGGACCTATTAATTAATTGAATTCACATTTAGTTATAAATTTAAGTTATATATATATATTTTTTTTGGGGGGGCGATGCTAGGGATCAAAGCCAGAGCCTCACCAGTGCTAGACAAGCACTCTACCACTGACCCATATCCCTGGCCGGATAATATTCTTAAGCAGTCATATTTTTTACATCTCTATAGAAGAAATTTTGTATTTATTCAGTGACTTTTAGAAGTAGCTTACATTTTTTGTTTACAAGAATGGTTTGGGGGTCAGGAGAGAGAATACTGGTATTTTATTTGTGTAAGCACAACTTTATTTGCACATAATTGTGGGGGTATTGCCCAGTGTATTATCTGAAGTTTTTCAACTCCAGAATAGTTCTCACTTCTACAGATTTCTCTCAGGGCTCTTCATGTTTAGCCATTCTGTATCTCAGCTTGCAGCTCTATTTCCACAGCTTTATTTTTCTCTAAAGATAATTATGGTTTTGTCCCAGGGTTTTGCTTTTTCCTTTGGCTGAGATGTCCACCAGTTTTTCTCAATTTTCTTGTAAGTTTTCCTTCAACATCTAGCCTGCACCTGTGTTCCACCTTCCTTATATACAGATACATGAATTATTGATTAACACACCTCTACAAAATGCACTGTACATGTATGTATTGCGACTCTATGAGTTAGGCTTAAAGGGAGATTAGAACAAAGATGAATAGATTTGTTTCACTCCATTTCTTTGCTCAAATAATTTATAAATGAATCTATTTGTGGTATATACAAATAATATTATTTAATATCATGATTATTTTTTGTATATTCCCCCAGCTCAGAGTTGGAGTTCAAAATTGATTAAATTAAGTTGTGTTTACTTTTATAGATTTCTAAAAATAAAAATCTTTGAGAAAAAATGGATTCTTCCATCTATGTTCATTGTGCTGGAAATTATTAGTAGAGGCCAGTAGGTTACAGATATATACTTGTGTACTGGGGAATGTCAGAAATACCAATTTCTGATATTTTCTTACTGGTAAAGTCCTAGATAATAAAGTGTTTTTTGTTTGTTTTTGTTTTTGTTTTGTACCAAGGTTTGAACTCAGAGGCATTTTACCTGTAAACTACATCCCCAGCCCTTTTTATTTTTATTTTGAGACAGGGTCTCACTAAGCTGCTGAGGGTCTTACTAAGTTTCTGAGGCTGGCTTTGAACCTGTGATCCTCCTGTTTCAGCTTCCCAAATACTGGGATTACAGGTGTGCGCCACCACACCTGCTGGTAGTAGAGCTTTGATAGCATGAATTTCCAGAAATTTAAAGCTAACTTTAATTCTTTTCACATTCTCAGAACTATTTTTTCTAATAGTTAAGTAATATTTACAAAATAGTTAATTAATTTGAAAAGCACACAAAATATTGTTATTCCACTTCTTTCTCAAAATTAAGTTTTCTATTAGAGTCCTATGGAGACATTGGGTTTCCTAAAGGTTTATTGTAAATGTTCAAATTTTCCAAAATAAAAAAGCAATTAATTCTTCTGAAATTTGAACAGTTAATTAAATCAATGTTATCATAATGTTAACATAATTGTTTTCTGCATACTACCTTATTGGAAGCCTGATTTAATCCCTGCTTGGGAGACTGTTTTATGTAAAACAATAATCTACTGAACTATTTCTTCTAAGACTGATTATAGTTCTATCCCATTAAACTTTTTCTGTAAGTATTGGGTTGTTCTGAAACTTAATGATTGACTTTGATAAGCTGAGTGAAAACTGTCAATTTGCCTTCTCCTCTGCCCTTTCCTTGCTATTGCTGCTTGGGCTCAATTCATTCACATTTTGTGTTGTTATGGTTTGCTATAGGCTTGGGTAGAATTTAGAAATTATTTCGGGGGAGAGGACAAGAAAAAATGACATACAACCCAATTGCTGATGTATGCTATGTTAGAACCCATGATTGATGTTTTACTCTCTGGAAATGATCAACTCCTGTGTTGTCTTTAACATTTTTCTTTTTAATGATGGAGAAATCAGGGAAATCACTGAGAAGCCTTCTAGATTGATACTGATAATAAGAAGGAAGGTTTGCCAGGTTTTGTTAAGCATCAGGAAGCTGATGCTCCCTCCTTGATGGGAATCAGAGGTGCAAATGGCCAGGGAGGCCGGGCGTGGTGGCGCACACTTGTAATCCCAGTACTTTGGGAGGTGGAGACCGGAGGATCCGGGTTCGCGGCCAGCCTCAGCTCTCTCTCTCTCTCTCTCTCTCTCTCTCTCTCCCTCTCCCTCTCCCTCCCTGTCTCTGTCTCTCTCTGTCTCTCTGTCTCTCTCTCTCTACTTAGTGAGGCTCTCCGCAACTTCGTGAGACCCGGTTTCAAAATAAAGTATAAAAAATAGGGCCAGGGGTGTAGCGCGGAGGTAGAACGCCCCTGGATTCAATCCCTGGTACCGGAAAAAAAAAAAAAAAAGGCCAGGGAGAGAAGACCTAGAGAACACTGTTTTTTGACTTGGAGAGCAAACAGAGCACACAAAGGCCCTGGTTTGACTGCTGGAAACAGGCTAAGACTTTTGTATGTATTCTAAATTTTCTAGGTGATTCAAACACCAACCAAGGTTTGAGAACCACTGGGGGTGCAATTTAAAGTTATCTCCAGTCTGCTTTTCCTTTAGCCTGGTGGATGGTAAAGGAGAAGAGGAAGGAATGGAGTGGAAAGAAAGGACCAATGTTCTTTGAGGTCCTTTTATGTGCCAGGTGATAAAGTAGATGCTTTTATTTTTTATTTATTTATTTTTTTTTGCGGTTCCGGGGGGATTGAACGCAGGGGCGTTCTACCTCTGCGCTACACCCCTGGCCCTATTTTTTTTATGCTTTTTATTTTTGAAACCGGGTCTCACGAAGTTGCAGAGGGCCTCGCTAGGTAGAGAGAGAGAGAGAGACAAAGAGAGAGACAGAGACAGAGAGAGAGGAGAGAGATCGATCGATCGATCGTGCGCGCTGAGGCTGGCCGCGAACCCGGATCCTCCGGTCTCCGCCTCCCAAAGTACTGGGATTACAAGTGTGCGCCACCACGCCCGGCAAGTAGATGCTTTTAAATGTTATCACATTTAATCTGCACAGCAGCACAATAATGGAGATACTGCCTTCATTTTACAGATGAGCAAACTGAAGTTGGTAACTGGTAAATAAATTTACATGATGGCACAGCTGTATAATGATCAGGAGTTAAACTCCTTCAATTCTGTTTGAATTCCAAAACCATGTTCTTCCCATGCCATTCATTACTTCAGTGACAGATGTTGACCTTCTGCCCTTGCCTATCATGTGCACAAGACCCTGGGTTTGATCCCCAGCATCACACACATACACAAAAAAGTTGACCTTTTGAGTCTCAGTTTTCTTCTCTGTATAATGAGATTAATAATAGTACCTCATGGAGTTGTGAAAACTAAAGGATGTATGCAAAACCCTTAAAACAGCCTCAAGTACTTCTGAAGTAAGCTCTCAGTGTTAACTTTCAATCTCATAATCATTATTGTTACTGTAGTTCCTACTGTAGAACTAGGCATAGAAAGATGATGAGACCTTATTTGTTGTCAAGCAGTTTAAGAACAGTGGGAAGGCTGCATGATTGAAAGGAATATGTTATTTCTTCTGGACATCCATTATAAAATATGTGAGTAAAATGAGGTAAGAGAGCAAGGTGTGCTGCAGTGCAGAGGAGGGAGCTCTAGGGTCTCATGCCCAGACCAAAGGACAGGCTTCCCACCCTCCAGTCTTCCACTGAGTACAAATTTAAGCTTGTACTTCAGAAAAACTTACTGTTACATGTTCTGGATATACAGACCCTTCAAAGAAAAGAGTCTTTGAGTGCTTGGGTTTGCTATATTTATATCCATCGAACCTATTTTTAGACCTGCCATGCTGATACCACTTTTACCCTACCCTTTGGTGCTGGTATCAAACCCAGGACCTCACACATCCTAGGCAAGCACTCTGCCATTGAGTCGCATCATCAGCCCCTCTTTTTTTCTTGTTATTGGAAGTATTATGTGTGAGCACAGTGTTGAAAAAAAAGTGACTTAGCCAGTGTGGAAATGCACACCTGTAATCCAAGTATTTGAGAGGCTGAGACAGGAGGATATCAGTTTTGAGGCCAGCCTCAGCAACTTAAAACCTGTTCAAAATAAAAAAAAAATAAAAAGAGCTGGGGATGTAGCTCAGAGGTAGAACACCCTTGGGTTCAATTGCCAGTACTACACAAACAGAAAAAGTGACTTCAGGTACAAAGAAAAACTCTTCCTTTCAAGTTAGTGGCTATCTTAGGCCTTTTGGGAGTGCCCTCTTCATTACAGCTTGATTTTTTTCCACTATTATGACTCATAATCAAAATCACTAGAATGTAAGATTTTTGTTTTACTGCTCTTGGATATTAGAATTAAGATAATAGAGGTATAATTAAACTTTTTGGCTAAATTGAGGTTTTAGAAGTTTATGAATTTCTGTACTATCATTGATGCATTTATATTGATAATCTCCTTCTTATTTATACATTCCTTATGTATAATCAGTGCCTAGCATAGTGCTTGGAATGAATCAGATATTCAGGAAATATGTTTGAGATGAATGTATGAGTGAGAGTAGTTAAGTAGCAAATTCTGATAAATTAGCAAATGAGAATATTTTTGTGATATCTTTTACCATGTTGATAAATTACTTTGGAAGGCATTTTTATACTGGAATCTGAAAAACATGATTGCAGAATTTAATTGTTTTGTAAGAATTCATCTCATTAGGTTTTTTTTGGTGTCATTTCCCCAGAAAATAATTATTTTGGTCTTCTTCACTTTTTGGGCTTTCAGATTTACTTTTGTTAGTCTTTTACAGCTTCTATACAATCAAGGATGTTGTGTTGTTACAATTTCTTCAAGATTAGTGTTTTGGGACCACATTCTTTATAGTTTCTTTTCTGTCAAACCAGTCATCTTTGGTAAGAAGAGTTTTCATGTAAGCAGCACAATGGGGTTGTGTCATGCAGAACCACATATCTTGAAATGTAATTTGAAGGTGTTCAGGAATAACTGGATTTTATGAAGAAACTATGAATTTTTTGTTAAAGACAAAATTTTGTTTTGGTTTTTTATTTAATATTATTATGTATTCTACTGACAATATTTCATATGGTTTTATTTATTTTACTTATTTTATTTTATTCCAGGTACAAAAGCACTCTGAGGAAAGAATACATGCAGCTGATTGCTGTTCTTTTTTTTACTGAAGTGACCAATTTTAAATGATTATGACAATATGAAGTTCTAGTTTTCCCCTATTCACATAATGTTTTTTATAAGCACATTGTCTTTTTTTTTAAATAGAGAAAGAAACCCTGATATTTTTCTAGATAAATCCCATATAGTGTTTGATGAAGTACTACAATTTTCTCCTGCATTATATTTCTGTAGTATGAACATAAATGTATTTTTCTGTATATAAAGTCATTTATTTCTCTTATCAATCAATAGCCTGACACTATTTATTTCTCTCTCTCTTCTCACCTTTCCCCCTCATCCCTTCATTTTTTCCCTTCTCTTTTCCTCCTGCTTTTCTCCTTCAGCCTTAGCTTCTTTCCTCTCTCTTACTCTGTCTTGGATCCTTTAATTTTCCCACTTTCCCTTCACCAATTATGCTTAAAGAAATTAAAAACTGAGGCTGGAATTTTTTATATATAGAGATGCTGATGCAGAATTAAAGGCTACGTTTAAAAATTGGGTTCCTACTTGAAGTTTGAATTAGGAAGTTGTGTGGATATTGTCATATAGCATATTTCTGGTAACCTGCTCTATTGCTTACATTTAATTAGTAAAAACCAAACTATACTTAAAAATCTTGTTCAGTAATCAAAATAACTTCATGCGTGTCATTCTGAGTGTTATAGAGTAGCAATTCAATGTTAGTAATTTACTTTTGGAATTAATGATCTTTTTTCTGAATGTAGCTAGTATTTTATCTCTCAGCAGACTATTAGTCTAAATAACTAGAGAGAACACCAAAATATTAGGAAGAAAGGATTCATTCTCTCTCTCCTCTCTTCCCCCACACACATCCACACTCACACATTTCTGATCAGTACAGATATACAATTTCATTTTTCTTTGTTCTTTTTTTCTTTCTGTCTTCTTTATGCTTTCTTTTTAAGGAAAAGTCTTCTTAGATAGAATTAATTCATATAACATATTTTAAGTAATAGTTTTTTACTGATAAGAAAATGTCGAGTAATAAGAAAGGAGAGTGGTGAAAGAGAAGAAAAATGATGAAGAATCTAGTCAATTATGAATTTAATAAAAAGGAGTGAAGATGACATATAAGAATGTAGTGATGATAGTGACATCTTCTATTTCAGGAAAGCAGGTAGTGATTGGAAGTTAGATGACTAGTTTTGATTCTGAAACTAGAAAATCATATAAGATGATTCATAGCAGCAGGAATTTCCTCTATATTATATACTACAGGGAAAATATCCCCAAATTTTCTTTCTCAAAAACATTTATAATTCTTTATGGGAATTTTATAAATTTTATATGCCACTCTTGCTGAGTGTTATAACTTAAAACATGCATGTGTTAAATAGCAGTAATACATATCATGAAAACAGACAGTACAGAGAAACACTATTAATAAAATTGAAAGCATTTATAATTCCGTCACCTCGGGGATTAATTACAGTTACATTTTGGTGTATAATATGTCACATTTTCTTTCTTTTTTTGTGGTACTGGGGATTGAACCCAGAGGCATTCTACCTCCGAGCTATACCCCCAGCCCTATTTTATTTTTTGATTTGAAACAGGGTCTCACTAAGTTGCAGAAGGCCTCACTAAGTAGCTGAGGCTGGCTGCGAACCTGGATCCTCCTGTCTCAGCCTCCCAAATACTGGGATTACAAGTGTGCACCACCACACCTGGCTCT
The DNA here is from genome assembly GCA_004027185.1 of Glis glis. Classification (NCBI taxonomy): domain Eukaryota; kingdom Metazoa; phylum Chordata; class Mammalia; order Rodentia; family Gliridae; genus Glis; species Glis glis. The sequence continues at coordinate 2,933 of PVJS01031374.1, read as the reverse complement.
TTTCATTTCATTTTCTACACATGAATTTATATTTAATTCTTCAAATATGTGATCATACTCTGCTTAGTGTTTCAGAGCTTGATTTGTCCCCTTATTTCATAACACATAATAATCTTCCTGCATCATAAAATATCTTCTAAAACATAATTTTCAATGACCATATCATATATATAGGCTATATATTAGCTGATTAATACTCTTGCTGGATACTTAAATATATTAAGAAAGCATTTTGTTATAAATTGTACTATTATGACCATTCCTTTTTTTCAGTTGTGGGATTGAGCCTAGGTCCTCAGACATGTAGGCAGGTGCTCTCCCACTGACCTACATTCTCAACCCTAACCATTCTTATTTAATTTTTATATACTTTCATAATTATTATCTTAAGATACATTCCTATTTTTTTGTGGTCTCGGGGATTGAACTCAGAGGCATTCTATCTCCAAGTTTTACCCCCAGCCATATTTTTTATTCTTTATTTTGAAACGGTCTCACTAAGTTGCAGAGGGCCTCACTAAGTAGCTGAGGCTGGGTGCGAACCTGCGATCCTCCTGTCTCAGCCTTCCAATTACTGGGATTACAAGTGTGCACCACCATGCCCAGCTAGGACACATCCTTATAAAGAGTTGAAGGGTAGGCATTTTTAAGGCTCTTGATACACAGTGCCAAGTGACCCTTTAGAAATGCTGTTATCAATTGTTTAATCCATCTGTGGTTATAAATTAAACTGAAACTATAGGGAAGCCATCTGTATGTCCTTGTGTGGGAAACAAGAATTGGATTTACACTGGGTAAGATGGACACCTACATAAGAGCAAATGTTCTTGTATTGAGCTGTTTGCAGTTATTTTTATGAATTATTTTTACGGTTTTAGATAAATAATCATATGGGTAAATAAAACAAGGTGGATACAACAGGGTTAACTTCTGCATCGAGAGTGTATTTTGTGTTTAAAATGCTCAAATCAACTTTAAAAATAGCAACTTAATAAAATTCTGATGAACGATATATTCTTTAAAGCAGAAAGTCCCTATCATTCAGCACCAAATAATTATAGGCTTCTTCCCAAAGGAATAGAAAAAGTATATTTGCTATTGAACAAACAAATGCTATGATAATGCCAAAAGAAGAGATGAGTGAGTAGAGTAGGTTTGCAAAGTTGAGAGTCTTTGCTTTGTACTCATGATCCTGAACTCTCTTGTTCCAAGTCCATATAAAAGGAACTGTGGACAGCTAATCACACATTGAAATGCTATGCTATTCATTCTGGATTTAGGGTTGTGTTCTTTTTCTGAAAATAATTATTTGGAATGCTACTGCTATTCTTTAAGTTTTAGAAATTTTGAAATAGATTTACTGTATATGGCATTTTGAGCCAGTTTGTTACTTAGTCTGTTAATATGCAGTTGGTATAATCGGAAGAAGTAGATGATAGAACTGAGAATCATTGCTCTTAGTTGTTTGAATCTAGCCTAGTGTCTGCCACTAGTGATAGAGTTATAGAGGAAGGATGTTAAATCATTTGAGATGTTTTTGGCACTGTGTTGTATCTGCCACTAAATTTTGGTGGATAGGGGAAAAATGAGGATTTAGGAAGGGAACAGTTCCAATAAGGCTATGTCTATACAAGAAGGTTTTGCTACCACTCTCATTAACATGTATGGGGAGGTAGAAAGAGGATATGGGGGGGTACACCAAGTAATGTGTGCATGTATACTTGTATCACTTTGACTCTCACTATGATGTATAATTACATTGCACCAGTGAAAGTATAAATAAAAGAAAAACAATTTTTTGTATTACACATTATGTACTTAAAGAGCATAGTGAAGTTTTTCAGATATTTCAACAGTGTTCAGCCTAGTGTGTATTTTCTGCATTCTATAGATTCTTAACTTGAGGTTACAGACTCTTAGCTTGAAGGTGAGAATGAAGTGAAGAGGAGATATCCATTTTATGTGTGTGGCATTATGTGCATTCTACTGCAGAGGGTCCATAGGTCCATCCCCAAACCTAAGAAAGATTTGGAACCTGTGCTATTAGGCCCAGTTGAGTTTGGCAATTTAAGTGCTAGTCAGGAAATAGAGAAAGGAGTATATTGTTTTTATAGATTTAGCTATGAAACACTACTGATCTCAGCTGCTTCCTGTAAAGAATGTTCTCTATAAGTATTTTATTTTGATTTTGATTCTCATGTTTCCAAGTACAATTTTACAAATGTTTTTGCAATATGTATCATTTCAAAGCTGATTTCAGGTTAAAAAGTTAACTAGCTTGAATAGTACCTTTAAAATTACTTTGATTGAGCAAGGCATGGTGGCACACGCTTGTAATCCCAGTACTTGGGAGACTGAGACAGGAGAATCCAGGTTTGTGGCCAGCCTCAGCTACTTAGTGAGGCCCTCCACAACTTAGTGAGACCCTGTTTCAAAATAAAGAATAAAAAAATAGGGCTGGGGGTGTAGCTTAGAGGTAGAATGCCCCTGGGTTCAATCCCCAGTTCTGCAAAAAATTACTTTGATAATTAAGATGGTAATCAATTTTGCTTTCCTCTATCTTAACATTTATGTTTGCCTTAAGTCTATTCACTAGGCTACATACTTTATGTATTCTTCACCCTGTTGCAGATATGTTTTGTCTCAATAAAACTGTGTTTTTAAAAAAGTCTCATGTGGTTTTAGTTTTTTAAATCTAGCAGTTAAATATCTGGTCTATTAAGCGGAATTTATTATTCTTTTAAAAGCTAATTTCATTGCTTTTGACAATAGATTTTTTTAAAGTCCTTTGAATTAAATTGTTCAAACAATGATTGAATCTTTTTTTATGTTTTTATTGGTGCATTGTAGTCTCACATCACAATGAATATCAGTTTGGTGTTAACATACATGCACACAGCTCTTTTTTTTTTTTTTTTTTTCGGTACCGGGGA
>PVJS01031373.1:0-23451 GCA_004027185.1 Glis glis | reverse complement strand
CCTGAATGGGCTCTCAGAGGTTACCTGGTCTGTCCACCAGTCCACACCTGAATGGGCTCTCAGAGGTTACCTGGCCTGTCCCCCCAGTCCACACCTGAATGGGCTCTCAGATGTTACCTGGCCTGTCCCCCCCAGTCCATACCTGAATGAGTTCTCAGAGGTTACCTGGTCTGTCCCCGCCCAGTCCACACCTGAATGGGCTCTCAGATGTTACCTGGCCTGTCCCCCCAGTCCACACCTGAATGGGCTCTCAGAGGTTACCTGGTCTGTCCCCCCAGTCCACACCTGAATGGGCTCTCAGGTTACCTGGTTTGCCCCACACACACACAGTCCACACCTGTAGAAAAAAATTCATAGAGAGGGTGCGCAGCTCAGCCCTAGCCTCATCCCTCTGAAGCTCCCCAAACGCCGCTGCCTTTAGCCTCGCTGCTCAGACCCACATGCTCTTCCCTCAAACCATGCCAACGTGCTTTCCATTTACTGTGCTGTTCCTTCAGGGTTTGGGGATGTAACTTAGTGGCAGAGTCTTGCCACTATGTCTGACCCCCAGCGACAAACACACAAAAGTCCTTCTCTTTCACTTAGCATACTATCTATATAATCAGCTCAGACACCACCTCCAGGAAACCTCTCCAGATCTAGCAGCCTGATGAGATGTCCCCCTGAGTGGCGCCACACCCCACGCACACCGCATCCATGCATCTCTCCCCACAATCAGTGAGGTCCTGCTTATCGCACTCTGTAGGACACAGACTAGCGACTCTTTAAAAAGGTAAATTTTTCATGGTATAACACTCTCTCTCTGAGGTTCCTTTCTTTCAGTTTTGTTTATTTGACTTGACACACTGGCACACAGCAGTCAATAAATACATGTTTGCAGAATTAAACTGAATCTGGGTAATCTGAGCCCAAAAGTCAATTGTATGATTTTTCTTGAAATATACTTTTTGGATACCCATGAAAAATCCCTTTCCTTATAACCCAAAGGATTTCTATATAAAACAATGAATAAGCAGAAATACTAATCATAATTTTCTCAGGTATTTTATCTATCAAGTAGACATGGATAATTTTTTGAAACTTAGAAGACCCCATTTGAGCAAGTACATTTGACTTTTTTTTTTGGCGGTACTGGGGATGGAACCCAGGGACATTCTACCTGAGCTACTCCCCCAGCCCTATTTTTTATTCTTTATTTTGAAACAGGGTCTCACTAAGTTGCAGAGGGCCTCACTGAGTAGCTGAGGCTGGCGGCAAACCCAGATCCTCCAGTCTCGGCCTCCCAAGTACTGGGATTACAAGCGTGTGCCACCACGCCCGGCTACATTTGACTTTTTAATGAGACAAATCTGAAAAGCAAATGTGACCCAAAGAGCATTTGATATAGTGGGAAAGATTTTTTAAAACCGAGGGGTGGGGAAGCAACAGGAAAAACCCACAGTACCTTCTTTTCGCCCCAGATCTTATTAACTGTGTGCTTTCCTCTTCGAGAACTGGCATCGTCGATGACATCATCGTGAACCAGGCTGGCAGTGTGGATCATTTCTGCAATTAATGCTATGGAGCGCTGGCCGGCCTGCATGTCTCTAGTCAATAGAAAGCAAGGCTTTTTAACAGAGACTCCGCCTAGAACCTTCTCAGCAATCATCTTGTGAAAATTGGACATCGGATCTAGGACAAAGAATTTTATTTCTCTAAGAGAAACTGTAGTAACACTTTGGCTTCACTACTTCTATCATTTGGAGAACATTTGAAAAACACACGAGATCCTGCCAATACGCTATGTTATGGACTCCACCTTAAGAAGTAGAGTTTGTGGCCCGGCGTGGTGGCGCACGCTTGTAATCCCAGTACTTTGGGAGGCGGAGACCAGAGGATCCGGGTTTGCGGGCCAGCCTCAGCTCTCTCTCTCTTTCTCTCTCTCTCTCTCTCTCTCTCTCCTTAGTGAGGCCTTCCGCAACTTCGTGAGACCCGGTTTCAAAATAAAGTATAAAATATAGGGCCGGGGTGTAGCGTGGAGGTAGAACGCCCCTGGGTTCAATCCCCGGTACCACAAAAAAAATAAATAAATAAATAAAAGAAGTAGAGTTTGTGTAGTTAACAACAGCAACAAAAGGGAAACATCTCAGAAGTCTGGCTGTTAGGTGGAGGAATCATCTTTATGTTCTATAGTAGTGGTTTGGGTCAGGTGTCCAAATATATAAGTAGGTTACAACTAAATTACAGGGTCGCAAGGTGAACACATGTGAGAGGTGTTTTAAAAAGCATCTTAACAGGAGGATCCGGGTTCGAGGCCAGCCTCAGTTACTTACTGAGGCCCTCTGCAACTTAGTGAGACCCTGTTTTTAAATAAAGAATAAAAAATAGGGCTGGGTGGGGGTAGCCCAGAGGTAGAATGCCCCAGGGTTCCATACCCAGTACTGAAAAAAAAAAAAGCATCTTAAGCCAGGCTGGGTGGTATAAGCCTAGAATCTCAGTTCCTGGGAGACTGAGACATGAGGATAACAAGTTTGAAGTCAGTCTCAGAAACTTAGTGAGACCCTGTTTCAAAATAAAAAGGGCTGGGGGATAGCCAGGCATGGTGGTACGTGTCTGTAATCACAGTACTTGTGAGCCTGGGACAAGAGCATCACAGGCCAGCCTTACCAACTTAGTGAGACCCTGTTTCAAACTAAAAAATAAAATAGGGCTGGGGATGTAGCTCAGAGGTAGAATACCCCTAAGGTTCAATCCCCAGCAGTCCCTCACACAAAAAGAGGTATCTTAAAGAACTATCACTTCATTCAAAGATTTAGTACCATTTTAAATGTTGACTATGAGAACACTGCTAACCAAGAGACAATGCTTGTAAACTTTCTTTCAATTCATATTTTTTTCTTTCCGATTCATTTTTCTTTTCTTTTTTTTATGTTTTTATTGGTGCACTGTAGCCTCACATCACAATGAGTATCAGTTTGGTATTTCTTTCCAATTCATACTTAAGCTTTGCATTAGAAATATAAAGTTTTACTAGCCGGGCGTGGTGGCGCACGCTTGTAATCCCAGTACTTGGGAGGCTGAGACCGGATGATCCGGGTTCCCGGACAGCCTCAGCTACTTAGTGAGCCCTCCACAACTTAGTGAGACCCTGTTTCAAAATAAAGAATAAAAACTAGGGCTGGGGGTGCAGCTCAGAGGTAGAATGCCCCTGGGTTCAATCCCTGGTACCACAAAAAAAGAAAAAGTTTTACTTCCCAAGTTTAACACAAATTAAGGATAAGCACTCTCAAAATGATACATAGATATAAATCATGAATTTTATAATTAAAAGGGAATGTGCCTAGTTTTCTCCCCCTTTTTTCTTTCTTTAGAGGAAGTGTCTCAATATGTTGCCCAGGCCTGGGCTCAAGCGACCCTCCTGCCTCAGCCTCCTGAGGAGCCAGGACTATAGGCACGCGCCACCACATTCAGGTCCCAGTTTCTTTTTCATTACAGTCATTATCACTATCATCATCTATGGGAATTTTTAAAAATTGAGTTTCAATAAAATCAAACTAGAGAAAAAAAATTTTTTTGTGGTACTGGAGATTGAATCCAGGGGCATTTTACCTCTGAGCTACACCACCAGCCCAATTTTATTTTTTATTTTGAATTAGGGTCTCACTAAGTTGTTGAGAGTCTCACTAAGTTGCTGACACCGGTTGCAAACTTGTGATCCTCCTGTCTCAGCCTCCCAAGTACTGGATTATAGGCATGTGCCACCATGCCCAGCTCCAACTAGATTTTTTAAACCTAAAACATACACCTGACTTAAACATACACTAACCAAATGCTCCACTTACTCTAATTACTTTTCAAAAAATATCACCAGGTTATATCTTAAGAAGGGAGGAAAAGGAGAGTCACACTGACATGACCTTTTTCTTTCAAAAACAAATCTGAACATCTGTAAAAGGTAGTGCTCATTCTAATTCTTCAGACCCAGCAGAAAGCAATGTATAACTACATAAAAGCTATAGGAATTAAACTACAGACACTAAAATAGCATGTGATGATCCTCTGATTTTGCTTTAAATAGAATTTTTATTTACTTATTTATTTATTTATTTTTGCGGTACCGGGGATTGAACCCAGGGGCGTTCTACCTCCGCACTACACCCCTGGCCCTATTTTTTATACTTTATTTTGAAACCGGGTCTTACGAAGTTGCGGAGGGCCTCACTAGGTAGAGAGAGAGAGAGAGAGAGAGACGGAGGGAGGGAGGGAAGGAGAGAGAGAGAGAGAGAGAGAGAGAGAGAGAGAGAGAGAGCTGAGGCTGGCCGCGAACCCGGATCCTCCGGTCTCCGCCTCCCAAAGTACTGGGATTACAAGCGTGTGCCACCACGCCCGGCCTAGAATTTTTAAATGTGAATCCTTGCTGGGTCCTCTTACCCAAGGCCTTAGAACTAAACCTCAGAACCTTCCGGATACTTTCAGCTTGGAAATCAGTGGTAAGTGCTGTTCATTATGTATTACTATTTCATGAGTTACAATGTAACAGTTCTTAATACTTCCAGATCACAACAATTCTTCCAAAGAGAAAGGAGTAAAGCAAAAGCCTTGAAGGGCAGGGATAAATCAACATATAAACCAATTCAGTGGGGGTGGGATATAACTCAGTGGTGGAGCTGTGCTTAGCACGCGTGAGGCCCTGGGTTTAATCCCCAGCACCAACCGACCGACCGACCGACCGACCGACCGACCACCCACCCACAAAAAACAAAAACCATACCAAACCACGGTAGTAAACAAAAAAAGGAGAGGTTCCAATGAGTTATAGGAGCCTGCTTCCAACCCCTCAGTGAAGAGTCTCGGGCTTCATATTCAGAAGCTTATGTATTTTTCAGGTAAATTCACTAGGCTCTGTCTTCACTGAGTTGAACACACAGGAAAAGAGAGACTTTACAGGAGGTTTTACATACAACAGCTACTTTCTAGAATATTTTCTCCACTGGATTTCTAATAAAATATACACTTCTTTCTAACTAGTAGTAGAACTTACCTTAAAGCAACTGTCAGACCTCTAGCTTTGCTCATGCATTCCTAAACTGGCACCACTTCCACTATCACAATTATGTCACAGTCAGGCTCCTGCTGGGAGGTAGCAATGAAATGGGGGCACTCACTGAGACGCTTGAGGGTTTTATTTTTTGTAATTTGAAGATATCAAAACAAAGATTTTAAAAAATATTTTAAGCCGGATGTAGTGGTGCACGCCTGTAATCTTCAGTACTTGGGAGGATGAGACAGGAGGATTGCAGGTTAGTGGCCAGCCTCAGCAACTTAGTGAGACTCTGCAACTTAGTGAGACCCTGTTTCAAAATAAAAACTAAAATGGGCTGGGGGTATAATCCAGAGGTAGAATGCCCCTGGGTTCAATTCCCAGTACCAAAAATAAAATAATAATATAGGGCTGAGGGTGTAGCTCAGAGGTAGAACACCCTAGGTTTAATCCAGTTCAAAAAAAATTGAAATTTCATAGACTATATATGCACATAAAATATCATTTTGCACGGCTAAATTATTGACCAATGAAATTAGGATGCTTAGAATGTTATTTGGCAGCGTGGCACAGCCTCTACATAGACCAGATGCTCTATGATTTTATCTGATGTATTTTTTCCTATACAATTAGGCTTTAATGTGTGTTGGCTTGTATCTGTGAAATACTGTCACTGTTTATCCTTAAATGCAGCATCAAGGAAAGACAGGTGACCGAAGTTTACAGATTATAGAAAAAGCTCACACTATCTTTAAGATGAAATCTTCAAAGTGCCCAAACTGAGTCATGCCTTCAAAAGCCAGGCACCGTTCCCACTTCCTGCTGTGAAACTGCTGCAACATTTTCCCAGCTCCTTGAGAGGTGACAGGCAAGGTAGCATGAGAAAAAGAGGCCCTGAGCCAGGTGCGGTGGTGCGTAACTATAATCTCAGAATTTGGAAGACTGAGACAAGAAGATTGCAGGTTCGAGGATAGCCTCAGCAACTTAGGAAGACCCTGTTTCAAAATTTGAAAAAAAGGGTTGGGTAGCTTGGAAGCAGAATGTCCCTGGGTTCAATCCTTAGTACCAGAAAAAAGAAAATAAATAGAAAAGAAAAAGAGGCACCCGTAATCTAAGAAGTGGCACAGGAAAGAGGAGAGATGCCTGTAAGCGCAAACTTGTAAGCCCATTCTTCCTAAACCTCAATAAACACAAGGCTCAGAGTGAGGTCTTTCTCCCTTTGGTGGGCATGGCGATTTTTTCAAATCTTGATCATAACACTCATAGACTCACACTAGCAGTTTTAACATCAAAAGAACTGACACCCCAAGGCAGCAACTCCTGAACATTTCCAGATTTGTCTCCAGATGAAATGGATGCCTGTAAAGCTCTAGCACAACAGTGCAGGCTTCGTGCTGTTATTTACTTCCTTGTCACTAAAGCACTATAGAAGCTTCTGGGTGGAGGGACATGTGGAGAGTGACTCCCCATGACGAAGTCTTGTGTCTCTAACTTATTCAGGATGGCTCTATGCAGTGCTTTTCCCACAGGACCCAGGGGCTACAGAATAATGCAGCGTTCTGTTTTGTCAAGTTGGGCACATGATGAAAGTGTACAAGTTGATTTATTTGCATATAGAATCAGCCTTGTTTTGGGTACTGGAAGAGGGTGCCCAAGTCATAGTCATCAGCCCCTCAGACCTTTGACTCTCATGGATGAACCTACACTTGAACTTGAACTCACCAAGGAAATGTATGACCACTTGTTCATCAAAATCTCCACCTTAGGCCAGGCATGGTGGTGCATGCCTGTAATCTCACTATTTGGGAGGCTGAGATAGAAGGATCACAGGTTTGAGACCAGCCTCAACAACTTAGTAAGACCCTGTTTCAAAACAAAAAATAAAAAGGGGCTGGAAGTATAGCTTGAAGGTAGAATGCCCTTGGGTTCAATCCTCAGTTCTACCAAAAAAACAAAAATCGAAAAACAACAACAAAACCCTCCCCCTTAGTGGGTATCCCTTATTGTAGACCTTCCTTCAAAGATCCATTTTAATAGTGAATATGGAACCATCAAAAGTACGATCTAGGTTAAAGACAAAAATATAATTCTTTTCGCACCAACCTTCCTGCCTATTCCATATATCACAGCAGCAGTATCTGGCTCAATAATCTAGAGCACAAAGAAACCACCAAGAGTTCTAGAACCGTTAGCGGCCTGACCCGGAAAATCATTCAGGTTTAAGTTTTCTGGTGCCATAATGACTGTTAGTCTTCCCAGGGTAAGGTTTTGTGATCTTTGTCTTTAAAAGAAGCATTAATATTACTTCCTAGAAATATAAAATTTTTATCACACCTGGGACCTTGGCCTATAACTACATAATGTGATAACCACACCTTATAATCCGACCTCCTAATTATCCAGCTTAGTTTTGTAAACTGGACTGGTGAGATTCAATGTCACTTAGCCATGCGCACAGCCAAGATCAATGGACCTGTGCACAGCATCCCTTGGGCTCCTGTTACTCTGATCACTGGCAAGGGTGCTGGAAGCTTTACACAGGAATGGATAGTGCTAAGTTCAACAATAACAGTAAGTCACTTCAACGACGCTACTGAGCAGGATAGGTTTGGGAAAAGATGTAGGTGCCATAGCAGTCAGTGCTGTCTTCAATCAATAGAGCAATTTTAGAGAAACCCACTTATCATAAGCCCCCCTCGACCCCTTTTTTGAGTCAGTATGTTGCTCAAGGTGGTCTCGAATTCCTAAAAAAGCGCTTTTATGATCAGGATGCTTTGATAAAGTAAGTCCTGGCCTACAGGCAGTTTGGGTTTTGCTGAACTCTACTGCAAGTTAGGTTCTTGGGAGGCAGACTCTGGATGTTTACTAAAGTGCCCTTAAATGACACCTGAGAGAGGGAGGGAGGGCGGAAACAGGAATGCAATGTGGACCCCTGCACAGTCTCAGGCAGCTAGAACAGCCCTCCATCCCTCAGTCCCAGGATATGGGCAGCCTCCGGGAGGGAAATGGCCTAAGGCGAGAGGGTTCACTGCAGCAGAGACACTCCCTGACAGGGCCGAGAGTGGAGGCCAGCAGGTGCCAGCAGCACTTGCTGTAGCAGCTGCCGCAGGGTCCTTCACTGGCGCAGGATCTCAGAGGCATGTCCCTGAACCCATATGACTGTTCACTGGACATTTCGAGTCTGAGTCATCTGCTGTGTGCATTCCTACTTCAGCTGCTGAGGATCAGATGGGAAAATAGAAAGATTGTGTCTTTAGCTTTTCAGGGCCATATTAACCTTCAAGAGCATATTGTAAGCCATGGATACCCTTCCCCAGGAAAACGCAAATACACACAAAATTCTGCATACACATTCAAGAGGTTCACAGGTCCCTGTAACCCAATGGATCTCAGGTTAAGAATTCCCAGTCAAGTCATCCCGCAGGGAAACCCAGGGGCATTCTACCTCTGAGCTACACTCCTGGCCCTATTTTATGTTTTATTTTGAAATAGGGTCTCACTAAGTTGCTGAGGCTGGTGGTGAACCTGCAATCCTCTTGTCTCAGCCTCCCAAGTACTAGGATACAAGTGTGCGACACCACACCCGTCTCCCTCCAAGTTCCTGTTAACCTATGTAATGCTTCACTTGTCACATGATAATGAGGGTCCCTCTCCATTGTGTCACCACCAAGGAGCAAGCATGTGAAGTACAGGAAAGGTCCAGTGCCACTGGGGCGAAAGGACATTGGCGGCACTGGCTACAGCAGAGACAGCATGTGATCCTGCTCCTGAACCTTCGGCTACTGTTGTCCACGCTGCTCTAAGCCTTTGTCAGCAAGTGAGATCACAAACGGCCTTGCTCTTCAGAAGCCCACTGCTCCTTTTTGCTTTGAGCAGCATGGACGTTAATATTTAGCCCACTAAGGGCCTGGTCCAAAAGCATCTTTTCTAGCCGGGCGTGGTGGCACACACTTGTAATCCCAGTACTTGGGAGGCTGAGACAGGAGGATTGCAGGTTCAAGAACAGCCTCAACAAATAATGAGACTCATTAACCTAGCAAGACCCTACTCCAAAATAAAAATAAAATAGGGCTGGGGATGTAGCTTGGAGGTAGAATGCCCCTGGGTTCAATCCCCAGTGCCACAAAAAAATAAAACAAACAAAAGCATCTTTTCAGTTTGATTCTTGAGGCTAGTTGGTCAGCAAGTGCTCTCAAGCTGTTGGGGCTTGGAGAGTGACACTGGCCGGGTACCGGCCCACCCCACAGCATGCCAGGACCGTGACTCACGGCCCTGTGCTGACGCGGCCTGTGCAGCGAGCACTTTCCTAAGCTCCCCCAGTAACTTACAGGGGAGTGTGAAGCTGCAGCCCAATCCCCCCTGGAAAAGGTAATACTGAATTACTACTTAAACCAGCCACGCCTCTTCTATGTTATATTCTCCCAGGTTTTCTGCAATTAACAGTTTATATAGTTTGAAAGGCAAACTGAAAATAAACTGTCAACTGTGGGGACAATGGCTGATAAGATTTAAACCAGCAAAGAATAGTTTCCTTCCCATGTTATCTCTGAGGGTAAGGAACTGTATAATGTACTACATTAGTCAGAGAAATTAAAAATATAAACACACTTTCTCTAGACCAGTGGTCTCAGCCAGGGGTGATTCTGGAGCCCTAGGGGGCATTTGGCAATGTCTGAAGATACTTTTAGCTGCTATCAACTGGGGGGCTTCTAGTGGGTAGAAGCCAGGGATGGTGTTAAACATCCCACGATGCACAGGACAGCGCTCTTCCGACCCACCACAACAAAGAATGATCTGACCCAAGATGTCACCAGTGCAGAGGCTGAAAAACTCTGCTCCAGACCACAGGAGACAGATTTCAAGTTTGGTTCGGGGGATAATTTCTGCTGCTCTGCCATCTGGGTAAAGTGAAAGTAGTTCAGGTGATGGCTAAAAGGGTTCACTGCATGTTCAAAATACACTATAAGCTCTTAAAAAACCTCAGGTCAAGGGGAAGCCACGCCTGTGCATGGTGTGACGTGCCACACATAGAGGGGCACTGCTGCTGGGCACAGGCTTCTGGCAGAGGTGGAATCTGCAGTTGCTAAGAAACATCTGATACTCCTTCTTATAGCAGCATCATTAAACCCAGTGGGGACAGATCTTAGGCATTCCTTAAAAGTGTTATCTCTTGAGAATAGGAAATATAAATGTTCAACAAAAGGAAAATGTGTCAGTACATTATACTGTACTGAAATTTCCATCAATAGATTATATGATGTAATTATGAAGATATTTCAGCAATGTAATATATAGTTGAAAAAACAATGGTAAGTAGCCAGGCATGGTGGTGCATGCTTGTAATCCCAGTACTTGGGAGGCTGAGACAGGAGGATCGCAGGTTCACGGCCAGCCTCACCTACTTAGTGAGGCCCTCTGAAACTTACTGAGACCCTGTTTCAAAAATAAAGAACAAGCCGGGTGTGGTGGCTCACGTTTGTAATCCCAGTACTTGGGAAGCTGAGACAGGAGGATCACGGGTTGGCAGCCAGCCTCAGCTACTTAGTGAGGCCCTCTGCAACTTAGTGAGACTCTGTTTCATAATAAAGAACAAAAAATACAGGGCTGGGGGTGTAGCTCGGAGGTAGAATGCCCCTGGGTTCAATCCCCCGGTACTGCAAAAAAAAAGAAACAATAAGTAAACAAAGTAGAACACAAATTCTATATCCTGAATGAACACAAGAATGGAGGGGAAGAAGAATGGAGAAGACTGCATGAGGCAATGGAGAACTTCTTTTTCCTTTCAAGATTTTCTTTAATGTGAAAACAGTGGAGCTGTTTTAAAATTTTAAGCCAGGCGTGGTGGCGTACACTTGTAATCACAGTACTTGGGAGGCTGAGACAGGAGGACTGCAGGTTCATGGCCAGCATCAGCTACTTAGTAAGGCCTCTGCAACTTAGTGAGACCTTGTTTCAAAATAAAGAATAAAAAATAGGGCTGCGGGTGTAGCTCGAAGGTAGAATGCCCCTGGGTTCAATCCCCAGTACCACAAAAAAAAATTTATATATTCAAAACATAAAATTTGAGCTGGGCGTGGTGGCGCACGCTTGTAATCCTAGTACTTGGGAGGCGGAGACTGGAGGATCCGGGTTCACAGCCAGCCTCAGCTACTTAGTGAGGCCCTCCGCAACTTCGTGAGACTGGTTTCAAAAATAAAGTATAAAAAATGGGGCCTGGGGTGTAGCTCAGAGGTAGAACGCCCCTGGGTTCAATCCCCAGAACCGCAAAAAATAAATAAATAAAATTTGAGGACCATCAGTCAACATGTCTTTAAAAAGGATTTCTCTTCTGCACAATTCAGAAAGTCAGAGGAAGCAGGCAATCCAGGGTGTGTGCATGTGTGGCCCAGATAATGGCACCGATCAACTTTAGAACAACCAACCTTTGGACTAACCGGCCATGTGTATGATGATTAAATGTATACTTACATATCCTGGTATTCTTTACTTCCCAACAAGAAAAATACATTTGGCTTTAAAATTTTCTTTCTAAAATATTTATTTGTAACTGAAGTTGTTCTTAAGGGCAATTAAGAAGTCTGCAAGAGCTTGTAATCCCAGTACTTGGGAGGCTGAGACAAGAGGATCGCAGGTTCGCAGCCAGCCTCAGCAACTTGTGAGGGCCTCTGCAACTTAGTGAGACCCTGTTTCAATATAAAGAATAAAAAATCGGGCTGGGGGTGGGGCTCAGAGATAGAATGCCCCTGGGTTCAATCCCCAGTACCGCAAAAAAAAAAAAGAAGTATATAAGACAAAGATGCCAGACTAGATCCCAGAGTCATTAGTGATTCAAAATCAAAATCTATACATGGCAAAGTGAACTCTTAGATATCTGCTCTCTCTTAAATGGGAAATGAAATGGTAACCTTGAAAAGAAGAACCTTAAACATGAAAAATGACAGAGGCATTAAAATAAGTAACTCACCGGGAGTTATTATGATGAATATTACATGCTCGGGCCATTAGCACCACAATAATTGGTCGAAAGGCTTTTCCTTTTCCGTCAAAGTAGTACTCAGACATTTCCTTAAGCTCTGTTGTAGATATGAGCAGTTCCTGAAACAAAGTTTCTGTGTCAAAAAAGCATCATAACTGTATAAAGTCAACAGTCCATTTTTTTCTTTATTTCTTTTCTTAGTGGTGCTAGGGATTGGCTCTAGGGGCGTTCTATCTCTGGGCTATACCCCCAGGCATTTTAAAAAAATTTTTACTTTGAAACAGGGTCCCACTAAGTTGCTGATACTGGCCTCGAACCTGTGATCCTTCTGTCTCAGCCTTATAAGTACTGGGATTATAGGTGTGTACCACTGCGCCTGGCTTCAGCGTGTCCATTTCAGTTAAGAAACTGAACACTCATTTGGACAAGGCTCCAGCACCATATGGCCACAGACCTCGCTGCCCTGTAGGCTAGAACACACACCATGCTTGGATCATGCCTGAGTGGCCTCAGTACTAGAGCAGGTACTGCCACTTGCCCCATAGACACCATCAGACACCAGCTGACTCCAAGGGACAGCAATAGGTGGGAAAGATCACTAGGTGGCCCAGGAACTCTAGGCTAGTGACAGCTGGCTAGGGAAAGGAACAGGGACAGGTGGGCAGCTTAGAAGAGGAGAAAGATGGGGAGTGTGGGGGCCTATGAAGTAGGTTGGGGGCAGCCTGGGTGGGGATGCAAAGCTGTCTATTGAGGGCAGGAAGATAGACAAGGTGGCAGCTAGGAAGAAGAAGCAGGGGCCAGTAGGTCTGGCTGGGCCGCTATTCAGCAGAAGACATTTCAAAGGCTCATCGAGGAAGTATAAGGCATGGTTTACCTGCTTGCAAGAAGCTTACCACTGAGTTGGGGAGACAAGCATTTTAAACATATGAAATATTCAAGGGATAATATAGTGGTAATCTGACCAATGCTGTCCATGAAAGACATTATAAGTTCAGAGAAGGAAGAGATCAATGCAGGCTAGAAAACTCATCTGTTTCATGGAGATGAGCTCCGAATTGGGTTGGTAGGATTGGTAGGGTTTTGACTTGAGGAGAACAGGGAGAGCCTTCCAGGCCTTCCATGGTGAGCACGTTTGTCCTGTCTGCTGCTCAAGGGCATGTTAGTCTGAATCAGAGCTTATTCCCAGTGCCAAGAATTGTAATAAAGGCAGAGGTTGCAAAGATAAGCGAGACAACTTTGGCCTACAGGGGCCTTGGCTCTAGTTGGGGAGAAGTAAACCATGGTGTAATTGCCATTTACACCACACAGTGTGACAGGTACCGTCAGAGGTAAGTGCAACCACCTGGGGACACAAAAGAGGAGCCTCTGGCTCAGGCTGAGACGGGAGGACCACAGCAAGAATGAAAGGACGTGACACATGGGGGTGGCCTGATCTGGAACAGTGGTGACTGAGTGTAAGAGACAGACTAGAAGGACATGGGGGTGGGAAGGACAACTTGAGGATCCTTCCTGGGTTCCCAGGTGGTACCTTCAATGATGAGGGACAAAAGGAAAAAGAAATTATGAGGAGAAAGAGAGAATTTCAGACATCTTAAATTAGATTCAGTCATGGCCACTTTGTGGAATTGCTACTTCATGGGTTCCAGAGAGACAAAGTCATCCTGGAGTAGAGATACTACTTGAGTGTCCTAAGTATGGAAATGGAGACAGAGGGGACACAGAGGCAGACAGAACACCAAACAACAGCAAAATTCAAGGGAATGGGGTGGAAGAGTTAAAGAGGAAGCCATGAAGCAAACTAAGGAATGGTGTAAGGACTGGGGGACCAAGAAGAGTGTAGAAGTCAAGGGAATGCTTTCACGGAGGGGGAAGGGTCAACAGTGTCCTGTGCTCAACAAAATCAAACAAGGCAAAGACAGAAAGTGTGCATGAGATTTGGTAAAAGAAAGCTACCAGTGACCTACGCAGAAGCATTTTCTTTTTTTGTGGTACCGGAGATTGAACCCAGCGGCATTCTACCTTTGAGCTATACCCCCAAACCTATTTTTTATCATTTATTTTGAAACAGGATCTCACTAAGTTGTGGAGGGCCTCACTAAGTAGCTGAGGCTGGCCACGAACCCGGATCCACCAGTCTCAGCCTCCCAAGTACTGGGATTATGAGTGTGACCCACGACACCGGCTTGGCAGAAGCATTTTCAGAGGCTGGAACAGAAGCCACAGAGCAATGGTGGAGTCAATGTGGAGGGATAAGATTGAAGGCAGAGACTATTGAAGACTGTGATGGAAGGGTTAGGGGTGGTTCTTCTTTTCTTTTTGTGGTACTAGAGATTGAATCCAGGGGCATTCTACCTCCAAGCTACAAGCTACCTCTAAGCCCTATTTTTTATTCTTCATTTTGAAACAGGGTCTCACTAAGTGGCGGAGGGCCTCACTAAGTAGCTGAGGCTGGCTGTGAACCTGAGATCCTCCTGTCTCAGCCTCCCAAGTACTGGGATTACAAGCATGTGCCACAATGCCTAACTAGGGGTGGTCTTTCAAAATGAAGATGAAGAAACTGGAGAATTTCAAATGGGTACAAAAGAAATGCAAATAAGAGAGTTTGAAGTTTAAGGAAAGGGAGCAGGTGATTGTTGGAGTGGTTCCCATGGAAGTGAGGGGAAGCAAAGGGGATGAGACTTAACAGAGGTGATGGGACAACCCTAGAAAGGAAAGGGATGCTGACCTCACAGGAAAGGAGGCAAGCGTGTAGGGAAGGTGCAGAAAGAACAAGAGCTGAGGGAGTTCTTCCTCTGTGGCCTCTACAAGGCCCATTAAATAGGAAGTGATGGGCTGGGGGTATAGCTCAGTGGCAGAGCGCTTGCCTAACATCCGTGAGGCCCTGGGTTTAATACCTGGCATTGAAAAAAAAGGAAGTGGTACTGCTATGAAACTGTGAGAGCCAGTGGCTGGGGGCTGGGGGAGAAAGTGGAGAACTTGGAATGTGGGAGAAAGCTAACGGGCATGTGAACGTTTTTATTTATTTTTGTTAATTTATTTTTCCACTGTGCAACAACCCACTTCAGTGCCAGCAGCCTATGAGCACAGAGGCCAGGCAATGGTTTGGGGGCCACAATTTGCTCTGGCACGGGACACTGTGAGAGGCCCAGGGGGACAGGCCTGTCACAAATCCAAACCCATGCACTGGACAGAATTTTAGAATCCATTTGAGACTGGGAGCCACTGAAAGTTTTGGGGGAAAGGAATAGAATGAAGGAAGCCACATTTGGGGCAGTTCAGCAATGACATTCAGGATGAGGGAAGACAGTTGTAGGAGTCACTGGGAGCTGATGAACATAAGGAGAAAAGGTCAGATAACTTGCTGGAGAAGTATGTGCTACACATACCATTTTTTCAGTTTCCAAACTCTGCAATTATGTCATTCTAGACAGTAGCAGGTATTGCCCAGTACCAGTTGCACAAGCAACATTCGAAACCTGATGTATGCAAATCAAGTTTGCAATGGGATCATGCATATCTGCAAATCTGCACTGTTTTTTCATAATTCTAAAACTGTACTAAGTTTCAGTAAACCAAAGCATCATGTCACAGCAGAATCAGGAATACTTACCTTTCTAATATCCTCATATAGACCTTTCAAGTCTCTCCAGCCGAGTTTAAAAGGATCAGTATATTTCTCGCCACTCCATGTTTTACAACAGCATACTGCTGGTGTTATGTGATGAAACCTGCGATGAGTGAGAACGCACAGGACTCCATTTGTAAGTATTAATACACAAAAATATATACCACATAGAGTGGAGTCACATGACAACCCATTAAGCCTTAATACTTGCTGGAAATTAAGCATGAATCTGAAAAAGTCATTATAATTTAGAAAAACACACAGAATTCTGTTATAGCTAAGTGATACATTAAAAGATATTTTTTGGGGGGTGGAGCATTGGGGTTTGAACCCACACCTAGGCAAGTGCTCTACTACAGAGCTAATTTGCCAGATCCTTTTATTTATTTATTTATTTATTTTTTGGCGGTACTAGGGATTGAACCCAAGGGCATTCTACCTCCGAGCTACATCCCTAGCCCCATTTTTTATCCTTTATTTTGAAACAGGGTCTCACTAAGTTGTGGAGGGCCTCACTAAGTAGCTGAGGCTGGCTGTGAACCTGCGATCCTCCTGTCTCAGCCTCCCAAGTACTGGGATTACAAGTGTGTGCCACCACACCCCACTTTTATTCTATTTTTGAGACAGGCTGTCACTAAGTTGTCCTATCTATCTGGTCTTTACCTTGTGATCCTCTTGCCTCAGCTTCCCAAGTTGTTGGAATTATAGGTGTGTACCACCACGCTTGGAAATACACCATTTTTATAAACAGAATCTTGAGAACCAACCATACAAAAGAAAGACAAAGTTATGTTCATTGTGTTCTGGGCTGACTTCAAATTTTATTATATTCCTATTTTTTGAAAAGGCAAAGACTACAAAAAGCACCTTAGTTAAATATCATATTAAATTTATTAATATGATATTTATCCCAGAATTTGGGATAGAAATTTACTGGCAACATGATTAATAATTTTACTACTTCAATATGGATTAGAAACTTACCGTGCTATACTGTACACACTTGGAAAGGCAGATGTTAAACTCTTCATAAGATTAAAACAGGGCATCTATAAAATAAGTGTTAAGAAACTTATAAGAATATTCCTGAAAAACTTGTATAACTGAAACATAAAATCCTCTATATTTCTTTGTTTGTGTGTGTGCTACTGAGGATGAACCCAGAGGGGTTCTACCTCTGAGCTATACCCCCGGCCCTATTTTTTATACTTTATTTTGAAACCAGGTCTCACGAAGTTGCGGAGGGCCTCACTAAGTAGCTGAGGCTGGCCGCAAACCCGGATCCTCCGGTCTCTGCCCCCCAAGTACTGGGATTACAAGCATGCGCCACCATGCCCGACCTCTCTATATTTCATAATAAACATAATTTTTTATCATCACCTACTTATAGGTAAATTGAAAACTTTAGAAAAAGGGTAGTTTCCTTTCCTTATTGCAAAAGCAATGCTTGCCATTACAGAAAATATAAGAAAAAAAAAGCAGAAAAAATCTATAATTCACACCTTTCCCCAACAAAAGCCAGTTTCTATATTCCTATCTTTCCAGACCTACAAAGTAGTTTTAAACAATTTCCTTCCATTGAACTAAGATTGGTCAGAGAAGACTAACGTATTTACATTATTCAAAATTTTTAAAACAAGCGTGGTGGTGCACGCTTGTAATCCCAGTACTTGGGAGGCGGAGACCGGAGGATCTGGGTTCGCGGCCAGCCTCAGCTACTTAGTGAGGCCCTCCGCAACTTAGTGAGACCCTGTTTCAAAATAAAGAATAAAAATAGGGCTGGGGTATAGATCGGAGGTAGAACGGGCCTGGATTCAATCCCCAGTACCGAGGCGGGGAAAAAAACCTTAAAACAAAGAGTCAAGGTCCCAAAAGCATCATCCAGGATGGTGAGATGGAAAAGGATTTTACTATTAAGGAAGGAATTGCATTTACACAGACATTGCCTATTTTAAGTTATTGTTGCTAAACATATTTTGGAAATGGTGCTTCTGGATAAGTATTTTGTTTGCTTGTTTTTGTGGCACTGGAGATTGAACCCAGGGGCTTCTGACCTCTGAGCAACACCCCCAGCCCTATTTTTTTTTTTAAGCACTCGCTAAGTTGCAGAGGGCCTCACTAAGTTGCTGAGGCTGGCCCCGAAACTGCAATCCTCCTATCTCAGCTTCCCAAGTACTGAGATTACAGGCGTGTGCTACCATGCCCAGCTTGGATAAGTAATGTTTAAAAAAACCAAATGGGTTGGGAGTGTAGCTCAGGGGTAGATCAAGTGTTCAGCATGCACAAGGCCCTGGGTTGGACCTCTAGCACAAAAGCAACCCACCCACCTCAGCACTACATTCTGATAGTATTAACTTAATCAGGGATCAAAGAATAACAGTAGGCCACTTCTACAAAATTCAGAGGTGGTAACAAATATTACTTTCAACAATTATTGAGCACTACTATTACAGGCTACAAATTGTTTCAGGCACTGGGGACCCAAAGATACGGACTTCCAGTCTTGAGTAATTCAGATATAGGCATTTAAAAAATTACTAATTTTTCAGGTGTGGTAGCCTATATAATCCCAGCTACACAGGAAGCTGAGGCAGGAGAACAGCAAGTTTGAGGCCAGCCTGGGCAACTTAGTAAAACCTGTCTCAACATAAAAATTTAAAAAGGGCTGGGGCAGCCGGGCGTGGTGGCCCACACTTATAATCCCAGTATTTGGAAGACTGAGACAGGAAGATCACAGGTTTGAGGTTCATGGACAGCTGAGGGTGTAGCTTGGAGGTAGAATGCCCTGGGGTTCAATCCCCAGTGCCACAATAAAAAAATTTTTAAAAAAAGGCTCAACGGTAGAGTGCCTGCTTAGCATGTGTAAGGCCCTGTGTGTGACCTCCAGCACTGCCCCCAAATTACTAATTCACTAATCAAATCTGGTAAGGGCTCTTACATAGAGTATTTTTTTCTTTTTAATTTTTTATTTTGAAACAGGGTCTCGCTAAGTTGCTGAGGGCCTCACTAAGTTGCTGAGGCTGCCTCGAACCTGCGATCCTCCTATCTCAGCCTCCCACATACTGGAATTAGAAAAATCAAGCCTGAAAAACTGATATGTAGGTACGTTTACAATATATCATAGAAAAAAAGCATGTACAGAATTGCATGTATTATGTGACTGCACTAAAAATGTATATACACACTGGAAAAATAAGATGCCCACAGAGAGAACAGGGTTTGGAAGCACATGGACCAGAATGTTAAAAGTAGTTGTTGGAGCTGGGTGTGGTGGCCCATGCCTGTAATCCCAGTACTTTGGAGGCTGAGACAGGAGGATCACAGGTTCTTCTAGACCAGCCTCAGCAATTTAGTGAGACTCTCAGTAACCTAACAAGACCCTGTTTCAAAATAAAAAATAAAAAGGGGTAGGGGTGTAGTTCAGAGGTAGAATGCCCCAGGGTTCAATTCCCAGTCTCTCTCTCTCTCTCTCTCTCTCTCTCTCTCTCACACACACACACAGTAGTTATTTTGGAATAAATATGATTGTGGGTGCTTTTGTTTTATATATTTTTTCTTTTGGTATATATATCTTTATTTTTCCTAATGAACATTCGTGGCTTTAGTTGTATTAAAATGACAGTAAAGCCAAGCGGTGGTGCATGCCTGTAATCCCAGTACTTGGGAGTCTGAGACAGGAGGATGGCAGGTTGGAGGCCTGCTTCAGCAAATTTAGCAAGACACTGTTTCCAAATAAAAAACAAAAAGAGTTGGGGGGTGTAGCTCAGAGGTGGAATGCCCTTGGGTTCAATCCCCAGTACCAAAAAAAAAAAAAAGAAAGACAGTAAATGTGACTTTGTCAGGCAGTGGTGAAGGAGGACTGAGTTTCATCATAGTATTATCTATTCATTAAGCCAGTAAGAACACTTATGACCTCCAGGCAATCACAATGCCCCAAGAAAACAAAGAAATAATTCTCCGTTTTGATTTTACCATTATATAACAACCTACTTTTTTTTGAGATGGGTCATGCTATGTTGCCCAGGTTGGTTTGAACTCACCTGCCTCAGCCTCCCCAGTAGCTGAGATTTCAGATGTGCAACTTCGCACTCAGCTGATGACCTACTTCTTTCAGTCTTTGTGAATAATTAACTCATACAAATTCAATTATTTATTATAATATTTATAAATAGGACATCTTACTAGAAAAGGAACAACTATCCACTCTGAGGCCTAATGGCATTCCTCTAGCCTGGGGTGAAGGGTTAAAAGTACATAAGTAATACAGGGCACGCTTTACCACTAGGCAGCTTAGCGGTTGTTAGAAGCATAGTCTTTGGAGGGGAAAGCTTGGTTCAAATCTCAGTATTTCCCAGCTGTGTTACCTTGTGACATCTTTCAAATAATAACTACTCATAGATGCTAAGATTAATTTAGAATATAGTGTGTGTAAAGCACTTAGCTCAGAGCCTAGTACACAGCATACATTTATTATCATCATTATTATTATTGTTGTTCATACTCAGGATGGGACTCTGGGCCTTGCAAACATGGAGGCAAGCCCTCAACCGCCGAGCTACACCCGCAGCCCCACCACAAAGATTTAATATAGTAACTATTCACTCAGGCTGTGTTCTGCTTTAGGAGTACCTTAGAGCAACGTTTTCCATGGTGAGGCTCTCCGAAGGGCAGTAAGGTATTAAAAGGAAGCTGTGAAAGTAGAATGCTGGTAGTAGCGACAACCCTTTTCCAATTCCCGGATCCAAGCTCCAAGGTCTATCAGGACCTGAGAGACTTGAAGTAACCAAAACACACCCCCTGAAACAAACACCTGAATTGCTGATAAATATATCTCATATATAAATATAAGCTTAAATATAACTTATAGTGAAAAATATCACTGACACATCAGTAGGGAATACATGGCATTGGCACCATGGTGGCAGTCCCTCCTTATGGTCCAGGAGGCAGATATGGAAGCCATAAAGAAGATTCTCTCTAGAAAAGCACCCTTTCCATGGCTAAGGTGGCTTGGTAGGCACAAAAAAAGGAACATTGGCTGAGCATGGTGCTGCATGCCTGTAATCCCAGTACTTGGGAGGCTTAGACAGGAGGTCTTCAATTGTAAATTGAAGACCAGCCTCAGCAATTTAACAAGGCCCTCAGCAACTTAGCACAACCTTGTTTCAAAATAAAAAAGGGCTGGGGGTAGCTGGGTGCAGTGGTGCATGCTTGTAATCCCAGTACTTGGGAGGCTGAGACAGGTTAGCGGCTAGCCTCAGCAACGTAGTGAGATCCCATTTTAAAAAAAAGGGCTGGGGATATAGCTCAGAGGTAGAAGGTCCCTGGGTTCAATCCTTGATACTACTTAAAACAAAAAACAAAAAGGGCTGGGGTAGCTCTGAGGTAGAATGACCCTGGATTCAATCCCTAGTACCCCCCCAAAAAAAAAGGAACATCAAAGGAAAGAAGTATCTAGTGGCATCAGGAGGGATGCCTCTATCTCTTCAAATAAAGCCCTCATCTGTGGAGCTAGGAAAATCTGAAGTGTGTCTGGCTAGAGTAGTATTGAAATGGAACCCAGCAGACCCTACCTTCCCCTGAGGATTTTCCCACGCATCCTCCACATTCAGTTATTCTTTACTTACTGTCTAGATTTCTACTAGCCCAGCTGCCATTCTCTCTCCAAAACCATTTTTGGATGATAATTTGTGATATGCATGGACTCTGGTGCATTTATAAATGCTATACATTTTATACTAGTCAATAAATGGTGGTTCATAAGTACATGGATCAAGGAAATGTACCAAATTTGACTGAACCCTGAATTCTAATTTCAAATAAAAAGGTGGGGGTGGGGCTGAAGATGAAAGGTGAATTCTTATACAATTACTGTGTGGCTGAAGAGGCCTCTAAAAACCAAAGTGAGGCATAGGCATTGAGTTATGATAACTGTTGGAGCCAACCTGGTGGCACACTGAGAATTAGCCACCATTAAGTGGAGAAGGACCCACAGGGCCATAAAAACATGTTTATAAACTGGGCTTGGTGGCACACACCTGTAATCCCAGTACTTGGGAGACTGCAACAGAAGAACTGCATGTTCGAGGTCAGCCTCAACAATTTAGCAAGACCCTCAGCAACTTAATGAGCCACTGTTTCAAAATAAAAAAGAAGAAAAAAAACCCACAAAAAACTGGGGGAATAGCTTGGAGGTAGAATACCCCCAGTTGATCCCTGGTACCAACCAACCAAACACCCCACACCAAATGAAATGGGGGTGTCTCCTCTTTTAGGGTTCTTGTCCAGTGGATCTTGCCGAATTAAGTCCAAGGACTAGTGAAGGGTATAGAAATATGAAAGTTTATTTTAAGTTAGGGAAAGATAGAGGACAAAGCAGCTCCCCCCCCAAAGGGGGGTCCCTGAAAGAGTGACCTGGAAGCCCTTGGGGAGTGGGCTTTTAAACCTTCCTGAGGTTTTCTATCTGTTCTTTTATGATTGGCCAGAATTGGGTTTGGGGGAACCAATGACTTCTGCACAATTTTGATCCTTTTAATTTGAATCGTTATCTGTGGGCTGGCCAGGTGCCCCCCCCCTTGCCTGGAGCCCACCCATCTCTCACCTTCCAGCTCACCTCCCCCAACCTCACAGAAGGGGGATGCAGATGGCAGCTTTAATTCTTCCTGTTCCCAGGTCCTCTGCTCTGCCTCACAACCAAACAAAAAACTCATGTTTAGAGCCAGGAGTGGTGGTGCACTCCTGTAATCCCAGTACTTGGGAGGCTGAGGCAGGAGGATCGCAGATTCTCAGCCAGCCTTAGCAATTTAGTGAGACCCTGTTTTGAACTAAAAAATAAAATAGGGCTAGGTGTGTAGTTCAGAGGTAGAATACCCCTGGGTTCAATCCCCAGTCCACAAAATAAATAATTTTTTTAAAAACCGTGTTTATAGCGCCTAAAGTGACCAAGAAGAGAGAAAACGAAATGGGATCCAAAGGTGGCAGCTCCCTCAAGGAATCAATCATGGTTACTGCTGAGACTCTGACTTCCCTTCAAGAAGTCACGGGTAAAACTTAAGAGACTGTAGGGTGTCTCTCCCGACATCCTCAGCCTGGTCTCCTTCCAGTGCCCTTCCTACCCCAAGCACCTGCTGTACGACCCAAGGCCGGGGCAGCGGGCTAGCATCGGCCGGTCCTTCCGGCGAGACCCCGTCGCTGTCGCCGCTCGGAGGCTAACCGGACCGTGGCGGCGGAGAGCTGGCCGGGCCGCGCTCTGCGGGAGGAGGTGCGCCTCCCAAGCTCTAACTCCAGGGAGCTGCCGCGGAGATGGCCCCCGGGCGTGCCCTCTCGGTCCACGCCCGAGACAAGGTGACCACCTGAGTCTCCCCGGGCCACCCCTCTGCGCCGACCTGCGGGGCGCCCCACTTCACAGACGCGCGTCCCCGCGCCCCCGCTGTCCCCCCAGGGCGCCCGGCGCACGTGCTCCGGCTCCCATTCATTCCGCGCGGCTGTCATTGCGGTGACCTCGGCGCCGCGCCGCCCCGCCGGCCTCACCTGCGCGCCGGCCTGCGCGTCGGGGGCCCCGGGTCCCGGGCTCCGCGTCGCCGGCCTCCAGGAGCAGCCGCGCGGCCACCGCCACCAGCGCGCGGCCATGGTCCGACCCGAGAGCGGCGGCGGGCGGCTCCGCCCCTGGCCCGCGGCCTCCCGGGACCCGGAGCCGGAAGCGGCGCGCAGGAAGCGTCACCTCGGGCGCCGTCCCGCCCCGGCCGCCCGCGACAGCCCTCCCTCCCCGCAGCCCTCCGTCCCCGCGACAGCCCTCCCTCCCCGCGACAGCCCTCCCTGCAGCCCTCCCTC
>PVJS01031372.1:20000-23453 GCA_004027185.1 Glis glis | reverse complement strand
ATACACACACACACACACACACACACACACACAAATTTCACAGATATAACCAAAAAAGTTTTTTTTTTCCAGTACTGGAGATTAAAGCCAGGAGCATTCTACCTCTGAGCTACACCTCCAGCCCTATTTTTTATTCTTTATTTTGAAACCGGGTCTCACTAAGTTGCGGAGGCCTCACTAAGTAGCTGAGGCTGGCTATGAACCTGGATCCTCCGGTCTCAGCCTCCCAAGTACTGGGATTACAAGCGTGTGACATCACGCTTGGCTCCAAAAAAGTCTTAATGATAAAGGTCAGAGTCCTTTCAGCCAAGGAGGTTGATGGTGTGGGCAGACGAGGGCGTTCTCCAGCAGTGCTGGGCAGCTCTCTTCTTTTTTTTTTTTTTTTTCGGTACTGGGGATTGAACCCAGGGGCATTCTACCTCTGAGCTACACCCCCAGTCATATTTTTTATTCTTTATTTTGAAACAGGGTCTCACTAAGTTGCTGAGGGCCTCACTAAGTAGCTGAGACTGGCTGCGAACCCGTGATCCTCCTGTCTCCTCCTCCAAGTACTGGGATTACAAGCGTGCGCCACCACGCCCGGCTTGGGCAGCTCTTCTTCCGTGCCCTCTTTGGCTGTGCGCCCTGTGGGGAGCACACGGGCTGTGTGCTGTCCACCCCTTGATTCTTGCCCTTGTGCTGCTTGCCTGGCAACCAGCGGGACTGGTGTGCCGGTTGGGTGGAACCTATTGTGATAACCCTTGGCTGTCTTGCTCTGTCAGCTCAGGCTGGGATGGAACACAGAAATTCCTCCAGCAGTGTTACTCTGGTTTTATTTTCCCTGCGCACTCCTACGGCAGAGGCGAGGCCAGTAGCTGCTGCCATTGAGTCCCTGGTGCCTTCTGTGATACCTGCTCTGGGGTGGGATGACTGCTACAGGGTTCAGGGGGAAGGCGGCAGCAGATCCTGCAGGTGCTCCACCCACTAGAGCTCTGATGTTCTGAAGCCTGGCTCCCACACGTAATCACAGTCAACCGTGTGACCCCCAACTCCCATAGCTGGCTCCCCAAGCTGACGCCCTAAATGAAAACCGACCTTTGCCTCCTTACATGCCGCAGGCTGTCTTCCCGCTGCGAAGACGCTCTCCCCTGTAGGCAGTCCACTTCTCAAAGTCAGCACCCGCTGGATCACCTACCATACTTGCTGGTGGTCCCGAGACAGGAAATTGTGGGGGTCTTTGGCTCTGAACGCAGTAAGCTCAGCAAGACCCTCTCAAGATGGCTCAATGATACTGCACAATTATATGTTGGGAAGTAGAGTGCCTCCCCATGTTGGTGTGGTATGCAGGTGCCGGGTCCACTGTCTGCTTAGACTGCCTTCTGCACAGCACTGAGGCCTGGGCCAGGTGTGTTTTCTGGGTCTGTTCCTCTTTCTTTCACCTCTGCCCCACCCTCTGCCGTGCCACTGGGTACTGGGCGCTCTTTCTTGCCCACTGTTTTACTCTCCAAAGACTTTGGGTCTCCTCCTCCTCCTCCTCCATGGTACTGGGGATTGGACCCAGGGGCATTCTACCTCCGAGCTACACCCCCAGTCCTATTTTTATTTTGAAACAGGGTCTTGCTAGGTTGAGAGTCTCCCTACTTTCTGAGGCTGGCCTCAAACCTGCGATCCTCCTGTCTCGGCTTCCGAAGTACTGGAATTATAGGTGTGCGTCATCATCCTTGGCTCGAGAACCTCTCTCAATAGCAATTTCTTCTCTTCTCTCATTCCTCTGACTTTCAGGACAACTGTTTTCTAGCCTCTCTTCATAGTTTACTTGCTGACGTGTCTGTGATGGAGTGCACTTAAGTTTATCTGGGCTGTTTTTGGACTCTCTCTCCCCTTGCGTTCATCACCGTGTCTGCTGAGACATTTCTAATGCCGTCTACCACTGTCTTGGTTCATGTGCCTCGCCGTGTTCTGCTGTAGGAATAGACAGTTTGTCCACCCGGCTACCGAAGACGCTGGGGTTGTTTCCAGTCTTCACTGTGACAGCAGATGCTGCGATGGCTATTCGTGAACAAGCGTCCCCGTCCACAGAGGCCTGGGTTTCTTTTTTTCTTTTTTTTTTTTTGCGGTACCGGGGATTGAACCCAGGGGCATTCTACCTCCGGGCTACACACCCAGCCCTATTATTTTTTCTTTATTTTGAAACAGGGTCTCACTAAGTTGCAGAGGCCTCTCTAAGTAGCTGAGGCTGGTCGCGAACCCGGATCCTCCAGTCTCAGTCTCCCAAGTACTG
Source organism: Glis glis (assembly GCA_004027185.1). Taxonomy (NCBI): domain Eukaryota; kingdom Metazoa; phylum Chordata; class Mammalia; order Rodentia; family Gliridae; genus Glis; species Glis glis. The sequence continues at coordinate 21,193 of PVJS01031372.1, read as the reverse complement.
GGATTACAAGCGTGCGCCACCACGCCCGGCTAGGGGCCTGGGTTTCTGTTGTATATTTATTTACGTGAAGAATTGATAGGGCCCAGAGCATGCACACCTCAACTTTCTAAAATGGTGCCAGACCACGGACGGGTGTCCCTGTTGTTCTATAGACTCGCTGTCATTTGCTGTTATCAGTTATTTTCATTCTTGCCAGTCAGGGTGGAATGTATTTGTATCTTGAATACATTTATATTTTGTAATCTTATTTGACTTGCTTGATTACTAATATGAGCTAGCACTTTCTTATATGTTTCTTGGTCTGTCTTTTGTGAAGTGCTTTTTCAAATCTTTTCCAATTTCCTATGGGAGCTGTAAGTCTTTTTCTTATTAATTTTCAGGAGTTCTTTGTATGTTCTGGATATTACTCTTTTGTTGGCTGTATGTGTGACAAATAGCTTCTTTCACTTGATGCCCTGTTTTTTTAAAAACATTTTATATCTGTAAACGAACAGAAATGGTTAATTTTCATGTAGTTAAGATTATTAATCCTTTTTGTATCTTATTTTTTTGTGTGGTATTAGGGATTGAACCCAGGGGCATTTTACCTCCGAGCTACACCCCCAGCCCTATTTTTTATTCTTTATTTTGAAACAGGGTCTCACTAAGTTGTGGAGGACCTCACTAAGTAGCTGAGGCTGGCCACGAACCTGCGATCCTCCTGTCTTAGCCTCCCAAGTACTGGGATTACAAGCGTGTGCCACCATGCCCGGCTCTTTTTGTATCTTATTAAGAATTTTTTCTATCTCAAGGTTATAAAGATATTCTCCTTTACATTCTTCTAAATGTTAATTTAAAAAAATCTATCTGGAGCTGGGCATGGTGGCCCAGGCTTGTAATCCTAGTGACTGGGGAGGCTGAGGCAGGAGGATCCCAAGTTCAAAGGCAGTCTGGACAACTTAGTGAGACCCTGTCTTGAAATAAATAAAAAGGGTTGGGTAGACTGCCCCTGGATTAAATGGTAGACTGCCCCTGGATTAAATCCCAACACTGCGAACAAGCAGACAAACCAAAAAACAACAAGCAAACAAACAAACAAACAAACAAACAAAGCAAAACAAAACAATAAAAATCCCACAAAATGCAAAACTATCTGGAAATGATTTTTGCACATGGGTAAGATACAGTTCATTATTTTCTCCTTGTGGATACAC
>PVJS01031372.1:0-15000 GCA_004027185.1 Glis glis | reverse complement strand
TAAAGATGGCGCCCATATAGACATGAAGATATTGTAATGTGCTGTTTAGTGCATATATAACATTTGATTTTTAAACTTCAATACTCACTTTATTTTATATATATTTTTTGTTGTGGTACTACGGATTGAACCCAGGGGCATTTTACCTCTGAGCTACACCCCCAGCCCTATTTTTTATTCTTTATTTTGAAACAGGGTCTCACTAAGTTGTGGAGAGCCTCACTAAGTAGCTGCGGCTGGCTGAGAACCTGGATCCTCTTGTCTCAGCCTCCCAAGTACTGGGATTACAAATGTGGGCCACCATGCCCGGCTCAATACTCATTTTAGATCTGGGCATAACCAGCCCTAGCTGAACAAGGTCTGTGGCTTTGGGGCCATCGCTGCTACCCTCCGATCTTTCTTCATGGCCTGCTGGCCTCTTGCAGATTGGGGTACTCAGGCCCCCTCTGTGTGTTAGGCTTCTCAGATCCCCTGGGCCCTGCACACTCTCACTCCCTGTACAATCGTCCCCCTCTCTCTGGGCGGGCTAGTCTCCATCTTTCTCTGGATGCCCTCCTTTCCCCAACTCCAGGCAGCCTGGGACCTTCCCTCATATGGTTAGGGACACTCCTCTCCTACCCCTGTCCCACCCCTGTGGCCCCTGATAGGAGCAGCCCTCTGGTCTCTAGACTCTGCTCACAGGAAGGATCTATGGCGTGGCCATCCTGCCAGTCTCTTCCCGCCTCCCCCCAGGATTCCTGCTTGCTGTAGCTTTTCCCAGACAGCCCTTTCTGGCTCTCTGAAGACAGCCTCCCCTTGGGCAAGCGATCCTGGGCTACGGGTCACTGGGCATCCGAGCTTCCGGGCCTCTGGGTTCTGGACGTAGGCCAGTAGACCAAGGTATGTTCTTGGCAGCATCTCCCTCTCCTTCTTCCTCTTAACCTGGATATATTCAATTCCCTGGCTGGGAAGATGCACCCCAGGGCCCAAAAGATGGCCTCTACCTTCTGTAAAAACATGACCTTCCAACCTTCCAACCTGCAGCTTCTTTTTGATACTGAGGATTGAACCCAGGGGCGTTCCATCTCTGAGTTATACCCCCAGCCCTTTTTACTTTTTAAAACAGGTTCTTGGTGAGTTGCTGAGGGCCTCACTAAGTTGCTGAGGCTGGCCTTGAACCTCTGATCCTCCTGTCTCAATCTCCCAAGAACCGGGATTACTGGTGTGCACCCTAAGCCCAGCCCCCCGCAGCTCTTCCGGCCCAGGCCTTGCTGCGCGGAGGCCTCCTCCTGCAGTAGTTGTTGGCTGACAGTGCCCATGTTCTTGTGGCACTGTCCACTGTCTCGTGGCCCAAGTCCATCGCTTTGCCGCTCCTGTTGGCAGATGGGCCGTCACCCCCGCTGTAGCTCCCTCGGGCTGCCTGCTTGATTTCTACATCACCTTGTCCACGGAACTCCCCGAGCAAGCTCTCCTGCATGCACCCTCTGTGAGCTCGGGCCTCATGGTTCTTCTCGGGTCTTTTTGACTCCCTTGGATGGTGGGCTCCATGAGGACTGGACCTGGGTCCAGATACGGCCTTCGGAAAACCGTGGTTGAACAAGAGAGTGGATGCAGTTGCGAAGGCACTCCGGCCATGGGGGAGGCAAGTCGGAAGCGTCAGCCCTCCTCTTAGACTCCAGGGACCTGGGCGTGTGGGGGCTGGGCTGAGCACTTTCCGTCTGTCTGTGTGGCCTCCTTCGGGCCTGGCCGGGAGGGAATAGCTGGGGTATCGGGCAGCATCCCATTTGGGGCAGATCTCCTCTTTGCCATCCCACCCCCCCAAATCCCAGCCTCCGGCCCCCTGGAGATGCCAGTGTGTGCGGTGGTGAGCCCCGGCCTGGGGGGCACTGAGCAAGGGGCGCCTGCTTTGTGCTTTAGACCGTTTCTGGGGTTGGATGAGAGGCAGGGTTCAGTGGACAGGGAGGGGCTCGACCTCCCTCCTAGCGTTCCTGAGGCTGAGGGAGAAGGGGTGTCTGGGAGGAGGTGGGGCTGGAGCAACCGGGGTGCAGCCTTGGTTGTGGGGGCATCGCGGGCCGCGGCATCAGTGGGCAGTTGGCCATGTAGACTTGGACTTGAGGCCGGCTCTTGCTCTGAGCCTCAGCTTCCTCTTCAGAAAAATGGCGACGACAGTGAGCCCTACCTGGTTGGGTTGTCATAAGGTTTACAACACATGTTTATTACGCACCTGTCACAGTGCCAGGCGCATTTAGTGCTCCGGGAGAGAGTGGAGGAGGACCATGTTTATGTCACTGGTGTATGTCAACTTGGCTGGGTCACTGCTATAAAATGAGTGTGTCCCCCCCATTCATGCAGTGAAACCCAACCCCCAGTGTAATGGTGTTTGGGAATGGGAGGCCGGCAGGCCGCCTCCACCTCCGAGTGCCACGGGTGGGGGAGGACCCCGAGTGGTCTCGCTTAAATCAGTTCTTACTGTAACAACTGCCGACAGACTAGCATCAGAAAAAGGTAACTTTTTCTCACGTTTTATTGTAAAATCTGCAGAAAAAGAGCATTTACAATGACAATACTTTATGATAATCCGTGAATCATCTTTTTATCAAGTGGTACCTCAAATACATCGTGTGTTCAATACCGTGTCATACGTCAAAGTAAACACAAACTTATTTCAAATGCCACATACTGTTACTGTGTTGGTACAAATTTCTACTAAAGTTGATGTATTAAAAATAATTTATATATATTTTATAAATAAGGAAAAATTCACATGTATAATAATTACAGGAGAGGCCTTTTGAGAAATACCGGTGATTACAGAAAATATATTTTGGAGTCTACACAACTGCTCAAAATAATGTAACCTGCCTTGACGTAAGAGATCTGAGAGTTTCCGAGGCGGGGAAGGACAAGAACTTTAACGGGACAAACGGTGTGTGTGGCTTCACATCTCGAGGGTCACTCAGCGACGCGGGAGCGTGGACCGGTGTGCACGACCACTCCAGCAGAACTCCATGCCCAGTTCTGCTTCGGATGGTCTCACGCGGCCTGCAGAAAGCGCGGCAGCAGCGGGCAGGGAGGGTGAGGAGCTGGCCAGCCCTGGGAGCCGGGCAGTGCGGGTGTGGGCCGGGGCGCCACCCCCAAGGATGCTGTGGGTCTGGGGTGGCCGCCTGCGGGCCTGCCTCCCTTGCCTCTCAAAAGCAAGGGACCAACAGCTCTTCAGCACCTGGCTGACACCGTGCTGGGCAGTGGATGAAAGTTTAAAGACTTTTTTTTCATTTGGAGCTCTTGGGCCCCACAAGCAGCCAATACTGGCCGTCCTGCCTCAGAGACAATGCTCTGACCTCAAGGGTGGCTCCGAAGGGCAGCGTTCTCTGATCCTGCCATGGCGACATGTAGTGTAGGGCCAGTCCGTGGTTATTGCTTTGTGGGGCGCAGGCTGTGTCCTCCAGAGCCTTCTGGGGCGTGGCCCGCATTCTCTGGGGCCACATGGGAAAGGGGTGGTCCCGATATCCATCAAGGTGAACTCGGGAAGGAAGGTGTGTGAATTGTGACTTTGCATAAAAAACAAAAATGCGGGCAACGCTCTGGGGCTGGCGGAGGCAGCCTTGCTGTGAATCACCCCTCCCGCACCAGCCATCTCTCCGCGTGCTGTATTTGGCTAAACGAGGCTTCCCCGCTGGCTGCCCGCAGCTCCGAAGGCGCGCACGAGGCATAAGACAATGCTTGCTCATCTCCGACTTGCTTCCCAGAGCCGGCAGGCCCGGATAAGAAGCTCAGTTCCTCGGGTGACGCGCAGGTAGCCTGGTGTTGACCAAAGCAGGAAGTGGGTTGTACCCACCAGCTACCTGGGGTCTTGTAGTCACACCCTGAGGATAGGCACTGTATTTTTTCCCCCTTTGAATATTTTGAGTGTCTCTGTTTTATGATCTCTATGATTTTGGAGAGAAACCAAGGCAGTTAGTGACTTTCTTGATCAAAACCGCTTTGCCTACGGTCCAGTCTGGGAGCAAAGCCTAGTATCTGGCCTCTGAGTGACTTCTTACTGAACCCCAAAGCTAGAGAACATCACGGGCCGAGGCCCCTGGAACGGTGGGAGCTGTCGTGGAGCGGCTCACGAGCGGGGCCTGAGGCGCAGCGAGGGAACAGGGAAGGAAGAGTGTGAAATGGGGATGGACGGAGGTCGGGAGCTCGGCCCCTGAGAGACGAGGCTTGGTGGAAACTTCGTGGTCTCTTTTCCTGCAGGACAACACCCCACTTCCCCGATGGTTCTGAGCGAGCTTCCCACAGTCTCGGGCGCCTCACTCCGCAGTCTGCGAGCGAGGGCTTGGGGGTGATTCTGGGCAGCAGGGGCCGCGGCGTCCCAGTGGGTTCCGACTGCTCTCGGAGCGGGAGCGGGGGCGGGGGCGGGGGTCCGGGTGGGGAGGCTGGTGAGGACTTCCATGCCAGCACTGCGGTCATCTTACATGGCCTGGCTTCCCGCTGGGGCCGCGTCTGTGGTGCTGGGTGCAGGGAGGAGAATGTGAGGTAGATTGTGGATGCATAGGAGGATGGGTGGCTTGCTTCTGGAGAGAGGGGCTGGGGGGAGAGGTGTGGAGTTTGCTAATGAAGATGGTTAAGCGTCTGTGGTGTTTGAATGAAACATTGTGGAAAATGAATCTACTACACTTTTAAGCCCCTTGTAGAAAAATATATCCAGTAAGAATCTGTTTCTCATCTCAGTTCTGAAATCTCCTTTAGTTCACAGGTTATTGGTCAACAGAAAACAAGAAGATGCGGCCGTCCAAACCCAGCTCCTGGCCGTTTTCCTACAAAGACTCAGTAGTTCAATGTTCTCTAGCAGTGGGCTGGTCTTGGCTTTATTTGGGGTTGCAATCCATCTTTCATCTCCCTGGAGCTAGGAACCCCCCTTTTTTGGTACTGGGGATGGAACCCAGAGGCATTCTACCTTCGAGCTACACCCCCAGCCCTGTTTTAGTTTTTATTTCGAAACAGTTTTTATTTTTTAGTTTAGTTTTATTTTTTAGTTTTAGTTTTTATTTCTTGTTAAGTTGCTGAGGGTCTCACTAAGTTGCTGAGACTGGCCTTGAGCCTGCGATCCTCCTATCTCAGCCTCCCAAGCACTGGGATTACAGGCATGCGCCGCTGTACCCAGCTTCCTGGGAACCCTTTTCTGCACACGTGAGCAGGGAGATGGGGAGGCAGCTGGGTGGGGTGGGAAGCGCAGGGATCCAGCTTTGTCTCTGGTGATATCATCTCTAGGTCAGAGTACCTGGAGTGTTAATATTTGGCCCCAGCCAAGAGTTTACAAGGCTCTCTCAGATTCCTCCCGGGGCTTGGGTACAGTAGCAGGACAGTGTGTGGCTTGGGGACTAAAGGAATCAGCCTGGGCCAGCCCCTGGCAGAGCTGGCTGGGATGACGGCCTTGGTGTGTAGGGGCGGCCCGCTCTGAGGCCTGCTGCGCAGGAGGCTCATAGGATGGATTGGCCAGAGGCAGGAAGTCTGTTCCTATGGTTTACTTGGGGCCGGCCGGCTAGGCTTTTGGATCCAGCACCTTCATGCAGGGTTCTGTTCACTTGGGCAGAAGGACGACGAGGGCCTCCCGTTCAAAGCCTTCGCCTCACCACAGCGCCACATCATTGCTGCTTGCTAGTCTGGAAAAAAAGAACTGTTGGATTTTTGTGAAGTTAATGTATTTCAGAATTACTGATGGAGTTTCTGTAAGCAGCCTTTTGGTGATTTTTTTTGGTAAATCAATCTTTCTTTAATAATGCAAACTATTAGTTGTTAATCTCTGTGTTCATCAGACCTAATAATGCAAACTATTAGTTGTTAATCTCTGTGTTGTCAGACCCCTGGCTGGGAGTGCTGCAGGAAGCCCACCTGCTGGGATGGCATCTTCAGCCAGCGGGGCGGGCAGGAGGGCGTCAAACTGTGCTCAGGAGCTCCTGGAGGAAGGGCAGCCCCTCCTACCTGAGCACATCTGTGGGTCTCAGGGCTACAAAACATTTGTCCTCCTGCCTTTTCCACTTTGCCTCCTGGGGCTGGGCTCCGGAGGCCGGGCGAGCTCCAGCTCCCGGTCCACCATGTCCTGCAGGCTGGCCGAGGGACTCTTGCTGGCCGTCTCCAGTAACTTCACTGAAAGGTAGATGCGCTTTCCAGGTCCACTTAGAAGCAATAGTGGCAAAGGAGCAGGCGGACTCCAGCACTCTTGACTTCAAAGGCCGGTTTGGTTGGGTCTTTTACTCAGGAATCCTGCGACCCACAGGGGCTGCTGTTCTGGCCTGGTGGCTGAGGCGGAGGCGGAGGTGGGGGCACGTCTTACTCCTTTAGGCTCAGAGATGACTCTCTGCCGGGAACTGACACTATTTTACCAAAAGGTGAAATTCATGAACACTGGAGAATTTCAGTGATAAACATGGGAGTTTGGGAGTAAATATATCAAGATATTGAGCCAGGGCAAAATGAAAAGGTGAGCCATGTTATCGATCTACCCCAGCCATTGCGAAACCGAGCCTTAGGCTGTGAAGGTCCGTTGCCCCAGCCTATACCTACATGTCGTACCTTAAAAAAAAAAAAAGATCTAAAACATGAATGTACAGGTGTAGGCACACTCTGTGAGTTGCTGGACCCAGAGACAGGAGACGGAGGAGAGGAGTGGCTGCTGTCAGGAGACTGGGGAGGGGCAGGTGGGCTGGGCAGCGAGGAGGGAGCCAGAGGAGCTGGGTGTGTGGAGGGTGGTGCAGAGTGTTTTCAAAATCCTGGCTAGGATGGCAGGGGAAGGTGGTGAGTAGCTGAGGTGTCTGACAGGGCCAGCTCTCCCCACCCATGGGGCTTGCAGAACGGTCAAGGGCAAGGGGGTACTGTCCTAAGAGCCCGCCGTCCCTCAGGACTCTGCAGGGCCTCCCCAGGGCCAGCTCTCCCCACCCATGCGGCTTGCAGAACAGTCACGCCAGAAAGCATGTAAATTTTGGCCATTGATATGAGAGAGTTAGAAAGGGTGTTTTTTTTTGTACTGGGGATTGAACCCAGGGGCATTCTACCTCTGAGCTCCACCCCCAGCCCTTTTATTTTGAAGTAGGATCTTGCTAAGTTGCTTAGGCTAGCCTTGAACCTGCGATCCTCCTGCCTCAGACTCCCGAGTTGCTGGGATGACAGGCATGTACCACCACACCGGGCTGGGAAAGGGGTATCTTGCGAAGCCAAGGAGCCTCTCCTGGCTGGGTCTCTGATGTGGGTGGTCTCCCTAGGGCAGGTTGGACTGTACTTCTTTGCTGTCCACCATGGGCTGAGACATTTGGGAACAAAGCGGCAGCGGCAGCCTGCAGCCTTCGGATTCGGAGTTTTGGAGTGTGTGTAGATCCGGGACCGTGTGTGAAAACACATACTGAAGGGTTCTCTCTGTGCTGTGCCGAGTGCCCAGCCACAGGCAGCAGAGCGAGCCGTCCTCAGGGACCCAGGTGGAAGGGTGGCAGGGTGCACTCTGGGTTTGAGCGTTGAGCCTGGCAGCCGCCTACACCTCACCAGACCAACCTAGTCGGCCCTGAGTCTGGGGTACCAGGCCTGGCTAATGAAATGTCCCCCTTCCATGGTGAAAAGCTGCCACGCAGGGCTTGTCCTGGCCTCTTGGGCTCCCAGCACAGGATTCTTTACCAACACAGTGGCCGGCTCTGCTCTTGGGCCACGGGGCTGGCGATGGTGTAGCGGCTGTTGTTCTTGGGTGGCCATTGATCTTTGTGGCTGTGGAGTGTGTGACTGTGGCCCCCAGAGACTCGGCCTAAGGCAGGGAGATGATAGCTGGACCTTGTAGAGCATCTTTCTGCTTACTAGCGTTTGAGATTATAAAAAATTATTTTTTAATCAAAAATTTCCAAAATAAAGCGAGTGATTTCCCCGTCCCCCAAGGCGTGATGAGTCTCGTTGGCTGTCCCGAGTCAGATGGAAAGGAAAGCAAGAAGCGGCTGCGAAGGCGACAGAGAGGTCCCGAGCCTGGGCAGGTGGCTTCTAACGCCCTGCTCAGCCCCGTCCTGGCCACTCCTGCAGGACGAGGTCCCTCCTGTGGCGGGACACAACAGTGAGTATGTGAAGGCAGTGACAGGAGAGTGTCAGCCTGGGAAGCAGGGGCTCCTGGCGCCATAGGGTCCCAGGTGATGTGGCGTGCGGCCCGGCACAGGAATGATCCCTTTACACAGCAGCATATCTCTTGTCGTGGCTCAAGGCGTAAATCATACTTCCTAATGAAAAAACCCCCGTCTCGGTAGCAGCGCATACCTTATACTAGGAAACTTGCAAGGAGACCAGTGCTGAATCACAAAGCGAATACAGGTTTTTGCTTTTGTCTGTGAAAATGTACAGCGCGCCCGCGTGGGGCTGCGGTGGCAGGACTAGGTGGTGGCCCGGGCCCCGGGCTCCGCGCTGGGCTCCTTCATACCTCGCCCACCCACACCACCGTGGCTCCCCCCTGGACCCCCGACACCTCACACCGCAGCGCATTCTGTCTACTGTTGATCAGGAACAGTGACTCTTGGGCTGGCGTGAGGAGGTACTGTCCGAACAGCCCGCTGTCCCTCAGGACTCTGCGGGGTCCTCCCCAGGGCCCAGCTGGCCCCGTGGGCGGCTCCTTTAAGTTCTTCAGCATGCCCAGCTTCCCTGTGGATAGTTCCAGAAACAGCAGGTCGGGCTGTGTCTCCAGGGTGGCGTAGACGTCATACTGGTTGCTCTTGGTGAAGGAGCGCTGGAACACCAGGTCCGAGATGCCCGGCTCCACTGTCAGGTCGTACAGGGTCTGGATCTCCCCTCTCACCGTGACCTCCTGCACGTGCAGCCGGGGGCTGTTGGCAGCCGCGCTGACGATGAAGCGCCCATCGGGGGACACGTGGGGGGTGCCCGTGACGTCATCGTTGGGGCCCAGCACGGAGTCGGTGACGCTGTCGATAAGCAGCTGCGGGGCGGCGGAGGCGGAGGTGTCCTGTCGGCACTGGACCAAGAAGTAGCCGCCCAGGTGGGTGTGTGCCATGGCCTGGGGCACACAGCGGTGGCTGTGCAGGCTGATGGTCTTGAGGGGCATCAGGGTCTCCAGGTCCACTTTGTGGACAGCAGGGTCAGACTTGTTGAAGATGAAGCCGAACCTGGGAGGGGAAGAACTGGGGTCAGACGGCGGGAGGCCTCCTCGCGGGGAGGGGTCTGCCATTCGTCTCAAATGATCGCGTCCGGACCCTTTCCCCTTCATCATGATCGATCAGTGGTCTAATAGCCTATTAATAAGATCTACCACTCTGCAGGGGATGGCTTCCTAAGCAAATTATCTATGATCTCGAGCCAAATGCAGCTGAATTACAAATGTTCCTGGACTCGGGCTCTCAGGACACGTGCTCATCTTTAGGAATGGTTTTTAAAGCAGGGTGAAAGGCCTTCAATAGCTCCTCCCTTGGGGATGCCTTTTTTTTTTTGGTACTGGGGATTGAATCCAGGGGCATTATATCTCTGAGTTACACCCCCAGCCCAGTTTTTTATTTTTTATTTTCAAACAGGGTCTCACTAAGTTGCTGAGGCTGGCTGTGAACCTGCGATCCTCCTATTTCAGCCTCCCAAGTACTGGGATTACAGGGGTGCACTACCACGCCTGGCTTGGGGATGACCCTGAATCCAATTCCCAAAGGCCTGCGCCAGCTGTGAGCATGGAGGAAGAGGGACGCCTGCCTGCATTTGTCTCTTGGACTAACTGGCGAGTCAGAACTGGAGGATGAAGATGCAGCTGCACGGGTCCACATTTCCTACGAGTGCCGCTTGGCCCGGGAGAGGACCATGTGGGGCGTCTCTTCTTTGGCATTGATGGTGCAAGAAGGAAGAGCCGTGGGCAGCAGACCAAGGACAGCGTTTACCTGGGGCTCCAGCTGGCCTGGTGCCGCCTGGGGCCAGCCGTGTGCCTCTCTAGCCTCGTACCCTCAGAAGGGCAGTTCCTTCCTAGGGCCGTTGGGAGGGGCCAGTCTAAGGGGGAGCTTCAGTGGGGCAGCTCAAGCTGGTAGTTGCTTACATCTGGACTTCCTGAAACTCCTGGTTGTACATATCTAAAGATCTGACTCCAGGTAGAACTTCCCTTTGACCTGGAGAGGCTGAGCTCACGAAGGCCTTTTGGTGTTTGGGCACACCTAATGGAATAGGAAAGATCTCGTCCATAATTTTCTCTTGAAAAACTCTATCTCAGAGTGGGCGAAATGCTCCCTCCCTCCCTCCAGGAAAGTCTTCAGGCGTCCTGAAGGAGGCTATGCATGGAAAGAACGAGAAAGGAAAGGGCTCTGAGGAGGAGCTCGAACGTGAAAGGCAGGAGGGGCCGCAGAGCTGAGTCTGCACCACTCCCAGCTGCATCGGCTCGTGTGAGGGGAGCATTAGTACCCCATCAATACCACCCGGAAGAGTCTCCCCAGGCGCCCGCAGGCGGGGTCCCTAAGGCGGCTGTTTCCTCCTTGGGGAAAGGTAAGTGGGCGAGTTCCTGCACCAGCTTGCAAAGCTGAATCATTTCTTCCTGGAGGGAGGGGCTGACGGCAGAGCACAGAGAGGCCTAAACAGTGCCAGGAGACCTGTGGAGTCGAGGGCTCTAGAGGGTGCGCTGTGCCTTCTGGGGGAACTTGACAGACCATGACTGAGGAAGGGGCCTGGCCAGCCGGGAAGAGTTCCGCTGGAGGTTGTGGCTACTGTGGTCATTATATGTTATTTGGGTGGGCGCGAGAACCACGGCCACCAGGAGTCTCGTGTCTGTGGCCCTGCACAGACACGCCGGGACTCGCAGAGGAGCCGCGGGCTGGGGCTGGCTGGGGGCGAGGCGGGATGGACACTGGAGGAGACTCGGCTTAGCGTTCCATATGACTCTGCCAGTTCCTGGCTGCGTGGCCTCAGCCATTGCCTTTGCTTCTCTGCCTCAGTTTCCTCCCCTGTGAAACGGGTCAAGACCACCTCAGCTCGACTTTGTGTCTGGAAGGTAGAGGATGCTCAATTTACCATGGTTGTTTCTTTTCTCTGTTCTCACCTCAAGGATGAGAAATCCTGACGTCACTGGCCGGAAGCTTCCTAACGCCTTCGGGGCCTTGAATATTACAGTTATTGAACAACAAGGACTAGGCTTTGGGTCTGCCTTACCAGAGACGGGGTCTCTGTCTCTTTTTGAGTTCAAAGCCAGGAATAGGAGGAGGAGGGAGGAGGGAGGTGCAGGCCCTGTGCTGGACAAGGCTGCCCCATGCTGGACGGGCTGCAGCACGGTCCGTGGGGCGTCTGGGGCTGGCTCACCTGATGTGGTTGATGATGAGGTTGGTCGGGGGAATGAAGAAGTCGTCTACGCCTGCAAAGGGCGTTCGGATGAGGCGCTGGCCCTGCCCGGCGCTGGCTTCTGTGATCACCTACAACACAGAGCGGGTCCCTGTGAGGGTCCGTCCGGGTGGGCGGCTGGGGGCCTGGAGACGCCCGCGTGCTCAGGAATGTCATCAGCAGGCCCCCGTCCTTCCTGGGAGAGGAAGTGGTGGGGCAAGAGAGAAGGCCCCAGGCAGCACTCCCTCCTCCTCGTTCAGGCTGGCCAGCAGTGTGCTGTCAGCCGCCATGACAGCAGACATTAGACCTGAGGGAAGGCGTCGGGGCTTCCGGGGGAGGTCCCGGAACTGCAGCATCACCCTGTCTAGTGGCAACCTCTCCCCCCCCCCCCCAAGGGACTCCCACCTCTCAATCTCAAGGCCCTCCCTAGGGAAAGAGGGAGAGACTGTGTGTGTGTAGTACTGGGGATTGCATCCAGGGACATTCTACCTTTGAACTGCAGCCCCAGCCCTTTCTTTTTTTTTTTTTTTTGTTTTCATTTTGAAACACTGTCCTGCTAAGTTGCTGAGGCTGGTTTCAAACCTGCAATCCTCCTGTTTGAGCCTCCCAAGTACTGGGATTATAGGCATGTGCCCTCCACTCCCAGCGGGAGAGACCTTTTAATAATGAAAATGGTAAGTGGTGGAATTGTTGACTGGGAATTTATTTGCCTTCCACGCCAGGTTCCCAGGCTAGTTTGTTGGGAATCTCTGTGGTCTGCTGCTCACAGACGCGTTCTCTGAGAGTTGTGATTCCAGAATTTATTAGAGAAGCAGGAGTCCCGCAGGGGTGCCAGTCAGAGATGCTGCTCCTGCCCGTCAGACGTCTTGCAATTAGAATGCTGGGGAGCTGCTGGCTGTGCCAAGGGGACTTGCTGAGGAAGTAAAGAATTAGGCCCTGTATTTGTACAAATTGGTAGCAATGGAGCCTGGCTGCCTCTGTTTCCCTGGAGGTAACGTTTTCTCCCCTGTGGACTTGGCGGGACACAACAAGAGCCATTCTTGGATGGCGTCCCTGCTGTGTCCGTGTCAGAAAAAGGGCGCGCTGGCAGCTCAGGACAGCGTCGGGTGGTGTGTGAGGCTGGACAGGGTGAGAGAGTGGCGCGAGGCCCTGCAGGAAGCCCCTGTCCCCTCTGCCTTCTGCGCATCCTCATTGAGTTCTAGACCACTGCCCAGAGAGAGAGAGAGAGACCTGCAGCCCCACCAGCAGCCTGGCCAGCTTCCAGGCAGTGTTGGCTCGAGGTCCCTAAAGGACAAGGCCAGACCCTCTGGGCAGCAGAGGAGGCTGATCCTAGACTCCTGAACAGGGAGGTGAGACATTTTTCTCCATTATGATATTGTGGTCATTACACAGGAGGAAGGATCCAGATTTCTGTAGCCCGAGGCTGGGCCTGCAGGGTGAGGGTGGTCTCTGGCGGGGGCTTCTGAGCGCACTGCTGGGAGCTCTCTTGCCTCTGCCTTCTGCCTTTCATGTCTATAAAAACACAAACAACACCTGGCCTTTCTCCTCAGGCAGGCTCGAATCTTCTCCACCATGCTTCCCTCTGGGGTCCACGGGCTGAATGCGGAGTGGAGGGATGCCTGCTGTGGTTTGCAATCTTGAAGCAGTTCTAAAGTTGCACTGGGTTATTTTCCATTTATTTATTTATTGGTATTGGGGATTGAACCCAGGGGCATTCAACCTCTGAGCTACACCCCCAGCCCTCTTTATTTGGAAACAGAGTCTCACTAAGTTGCTGAGGCTGGCCTTGAACCTGCTATCCTCCTACCTCAGCCTTCCCAGTACTTGGGATCACAGGCGTCCACCACCATGCCTGGCTACTGATTTTCTTTTTAAAAACGACCACGTAACACCTCCATGGCAGAAAAACTCACGGAACATGGCATCAAGAAAATAATGGCATTAGGAGACTGGATCTCAGACAGTCTGGGGGGAAATGCCAGAGAATCCCAAGTTCCAAGGCGGCAGGCAATCGGCACTTGATATCAGACCTGTCATTTTAGCTTATAATAGAGATGGAAAATTACAGGCTGTCAGTCACGCTTCGCCACTCTGACACCCTATATTCAGAGGTTACTTCATCAAAACGCGGTACCACAGGCCATCGAGCTGATGTGGCTTGTCGCCTTGTTTCTCTGGGGCCATGAGTTGCTTCTTGGCCTGGACTTATGTCCTAGCCCACGGCGGGGCCCCCAAGAGCCCAAAAGAGAACTGGTCAGGCCCTCATTCTGCTGCTCCGTGGGTGGGGTTCAGCGATCTAAAATGCACATATATATGGCTGTAAGGCGGGAACAAAGGCTGGGCCTTCTCCCTCGCATGGGGATGAGCCAGTTGAGAGGCAGCGCCTGGAGGGGCAGGGGAGCCGGGTGCTCAGTGGGACAGGCAGAGAGGCAGCTAAGGCTGGGCCCGGGCAACGGAGGGCTGAGCAGAATCCAAGCAGGTGCAAATGTTCAACAGTTGGTGGCTGGGGAGGGTTGGAAGGAGTTTCATTCGTAGATATAGTCATAGCATGATGTGTCTAGCAAAGCCTTTCATGTTGGATATTAAGAAACCATATTAGGAGCTGGGCGTGGTGGCACACGCTTGTAATCCCAGTACTTGGGAGGCTGAGACCAGAGGATCCAGGTTCGCAGCCAGCCTCAGCTACTTAGTGAGGCCCTCTGCAACTTAGTGAGACCCGGTTTCAAAATAAAGTATAAAAAATAGGGCTGGGGTGTAGCTCGGAGGTAGAATGCCCTGGGTTCAATCCCAGTACCGCAAAAAAAAAAAAAGAAACCATATTAGGATGATTTTCATGTTTTGCACGTAATGTTGCCGCCAAATCCCTGTCCACTCCCAGGATTGCGGAGAGCTCTCGAGTCAGTCCCGAGAAGTCAAGGCAGTGGATCAAAACACGCGCTTGGTTCCCAGTCCCCAGCGGCTCACCACAGTGGCGGGTCGGTTGCCATTTCCAGGGTAGTTTGGCAGGTAATGGTCTCCTTGACTCTAGCCCACGGTGAGGAGGGTAGGTCTAGCCAAGCTATTTTCTTTTTCGGTGAGAATGTGTTTCCTAGACTTTCCAGTTACGGAGTTGGTCATAACCCCTGACTCCTCATGTTAATTAAGATGCTTTTAGTATTTTGCCATTTAGGCAAAGATTCGCTATTGGTCTTTTGGGAAATAGTCTTTACCAGATTTAAGGAATTTCTTTTTTATGTGTGGCACTGGGGATTGAACCCAGGGGTATTCTGCCTCCGAGCTCCACCCCAGCTCTATTTTTTATTTTCCTTTTGAAACAGGGTCTCACTAGGTTGATGAGAGTCTCACTACTTGTTGAGGCTGTTCTTGAACCTGTGATCCTCCTGTCTCAGGCTCCCAGGTACTGAGATTACAGGTGTGCGCCACCACGCCCGGCTAGGAATTTCCTTCTACTTCTGTTTTTAGGCTTTTTAAATTAAGAATGTCTGCTATATTTAATTAAGTGCCTTTTCAGCATCTATTGAAAATCTCTGACATTTTTCCTGTTGATTTGTTGGTGTTGTGAGTACTGTTGACTGACTTCCTGAGAGTGAACCAGGAATTCATCTCCTGCCTGAGCACTTAGGGCATTGCTGGACTCTAATTTTGTGCTTAGAATAGGTGAGTCTAGTTTTTTTTTTTTTTTTGTGTGTGGTACTGGGGATTGAACCCAGCGACATTCTGCCTCTGAGC
>PVJS01031371.1:0-23453 GCA_004027185.1 Glis glis | reverse complement strand
CCCCGGCCCTATTTTTATACTTTATTTTGAAACCGGGTCTCACGAAGTTGTGGAGGGCCTCACTAAGTAGAGAGAGGGAGAGAGAGAGAGAAAGAGAGAGAGAGAGCTGAGGCTGGCCGCTAACCCAGATCCTCCGATCTCCACCTCCCAAAGTACTGGGATTACAAGCGTGCACCACCACGCCCGGCTGAACATAGTTTTTTTGTTTTTGTTTTTTGGGGGCTTTTTTTGCGGTACTGGAGATTGAACCCAGGGACATTCTACCTCCGAGCTCCACCCCCAGCCCTATTTTTTATTCTTTATTTTGAAACAGGGTCTCACTAAGTTGCGGAGGGCCTCACTAAGTAGCTGAGGCTGGCCACGAACCTGCGATCCTCCTGTCTTAGCCTCCCAAGTACTGGGATTACAAGCATGCCCACCACATTCAGCTGAACATAGTTTTTAAACATGAGCTGATTGTCAAAGACCCTGGCCTCAACTGCTCAAGTCACTGGGATTACAGGCATGCACCACCACACCCAGTTTACAATTTTTTTTTCGGTACTGGGGATTGAACCCAGGGGCATTCTACCTCCGAGCTACACCCCCAGGCCGATTTTTTATTCTTTATTTTCAAACAGGGTCTCACTAAGTTGCAGAGGGCCTTAGATCCAGGAGAACCTGGATCCTCCAGTCTCAGCCTCCCAAGTACTGGGATTACAAGCGTGTGCCACCATGCCCAGTTTACAATTAATTTTTTAAATGCAGATGCACAATTACACGATTATTGTCACATTTCACTGGCTACTATCAGCCTATTGTTCAACATGTCAAAAGCATTAAAATGTTGATGCTATCCATTTGTTAGCTATCTCTCTTGGCTCTGTGACATCTGAAAATTAAATTTTAATACGTGTTCCTTCTTCATATTTATTCAAGCAATGCACAGAATTGTGATAAGGGAAAGGCACCAAGTATTGAGTCCTGGGAGCCGACACTGGAGCCTGCCTTCCTGTTCAGTATAATCTGCTACTAAACATCTTCTAGGAATAGTTCTTTACATGTTCAAATCCATATGACCATACTTTAATGCAGATCCTATTTTCTCTGCCTTATCCATGTAAAACTACGTTTCCAAAATCCAAATACACTCTATCTTTGCTATTTCTGAAGCAATCACCAGGTGGCCATGGGTTTTTATTTGTTTGTTTATTTGGTTTTTTTAAAGGGGAAATAGGGTATAGCTTAGTGGGATAGCTTGTGCTTAGCATGTGCAAGGCCCTTGATTCAAACCCCTGCCCCGCCCAAAAAAGTTTTTGAGAATATTTTGTCTTGACTTGTTCATGGTGACCTACCTGTCCTGGGGCCACTCACCTTTTTTTTTTAATATATATACTGGAGATTGAACCCAGGGGGCATTCAATCTTGGAGCTACCCCAGTCCTTTTCATTTTTTATTCTGAAAAAGGGTCTAAGTTGCTGAGGCTAACCTCAAACCTGCAATCCTCCTGTCTGAGCCTCCCAAGTACTGGGATTACAGGCCTGCATCACCACACCTGGCTCTATTGCCTTTTTTCTAGAGCTCACAGACCATCTGTTTAATAACCCTTCCTGAAAGTTTCCCATAACTTGTCCATAAATCCATGGCTGGTGTTCCAGACGGCACCTTGCCCTTTGTCCTGTGTTTGAAGACATGAGTCGGTTGAATGGCTCATCTCTGAGATTTCTCACAGTTCTTCAGTAGCTGGGAAGAACGTCTGTGTGCATGCCAGGTATGCAGGAGCAGGACACAGTGGGTGGATGCCTCTGTGGAGGAAGACACCTGACAGGAGGATCAAGGGAAGTGAGTGAGAGAGCTGGGGGTAGGGAGGGGCTGGATGGTGCCAGTTATTTGTCCTGAAGTATATTATGTTTGGAATGGGAGTGTGGGTGGTCTTGGAAAGGGAAGGGAACCAGAAGCTAGATGAAAATGAATCCCTGGCTGGTAGCTGCTTCCAAGGCCTCCCTGACAACCTGTAACTGGCTGTTTGAATACACAATTTGTCCTTAAAGGCCCCTCTTCATGGAATTTATTAGTTTTTAAAATTAACTCACTTGAAGCCGGGCATGGTGGCTCACGCTTATAACCCCAGTACTTGGGAGGCTGAGACAAGAGGATCGCAAGTTCGCGACCAGCCTCAGCTACTTGTGAGGCCCTCTGCAAGAACCATCCCCAGTACCACCACCAAAAAAAAATTAACTCATTTGTTTTTGTTTTGGGTTGTTTGCTTTTTTGGGTAATGGGGACTGAACTCAGAGGCATTCTACCTCCCAGCTACACCCCTATCCCTAATTTTTATTTTAAAGCAGTGTCTCACTAGGTTGATGAGAGTCTCACTACTTGCTGAGGCTGTCCTCAAACCTGTGATCCTCCTCTCTCCGCCTCGCAAGTACTGGAA
Organism: Glis glis; assembly: GCA_004027185.1. NCBI lineage: Eukaryota > Metazoa > Chordata > Mammalia > Rodentia > Gliridae > Glis > Glis glis. Next base: position 21,037 of record PVJS01031371.1, on the reverse strand, counting down.
TTACAAGCCTGCACCACCACGCCTGGCTCTAATTAAGAGAGAGAGAGAGAGAGAGAGAGAGTGTGTGTGTGTGTGTGTGTGTGTGTGTGTGTGAGAGAGAGAGAGAGAGAGAGAAAGAGAGAGAGAGTTATTGGGGATTTAACCCAGGGGCATTCTACCTTCAAGCAACACCCCCAGCCTTTTTTTTAATATTTTTAAAATTTATTTATTTTTATTTTGAATCAAGGTCTCCTGAGGGTCTTGCTAAATTGCTGAGGTTAGCCTCCAATCTGTGTTCCTCCTTCCTCAGCCTCCCAAATACTGAGATTACAGGCATGCACCACCATATCTGGATAATTAATTCATTCTTTAGTTGTTCTAATTCCTCTTTGTCTTTTTTTAATATACTTTAATTGGTGCAATGTAATTATACATCATAGTGAGATTCAAATTCTCTTTGTCTTAATAATATATCATCTTTTTTTTTTTTTTTTTTTGCGGTACCGGAGATTGAATCCAGGGGCGTTCTACCTCCAAGCTACACCCCCGGACCTATTTTTTATACTTTATTTTGAAACCAGGTCTCATGAAGTTGCAGAGGGCCTTACTAAGTAGCTGAGGCTGGCCGTGAACCCCAATCCTCCGGTCTCAGCCCCCCAAATACTGGGATTACAAGCGTGCGCCACCACACCCGGCATATATCATCTTTTCAACTTACAGATCTTATTTGGGGGGGGCGAGAGGGGAATTGAATCCAGGGGTATTCTACCTTTGAGCTATACCCCCACACCTTTTTTTTATTTTGGTACTGGGAATTGAACTCAGAGGCATTCTATCTCCAAGCTACTACCCTAGACCTTTTATTTTTTATTTTGAAACAGGGTCTCCCAAGCCAGGTATGGTGGCACATGCTTGTAATCCCAGTTCTTGGGAGGCTGAGACAGGAGGATCTGAGTTTACAGCGAGCCTCAGCTACTTAGTGAAGCCCTCCTCAACTTAGTGAGACCATGTTTCAAAATAAAGAATAAAAAATTGGGCTGGGGTGTAGTTTGGAGGTAGAATGTCCCTGGGTTCAATCCCCAGTACCGCAAAAAAAAAAAATAAGAAAGAAATAGGGTCTCCCTACGATGCTGAGGCTGGCCTTGAACCTGCAATTCTCCTGTCTCAGCCTCCCAAGTACTGGGATTACAGGCGTGTGCCACCGTGCCCAGCCCCCCAGCCCTTTTTTATTTATTCATTTATTTTTTGGGCGGTACCAGGAATTGAAACCCAGGGGCATTCTACCTCTGAGCTACACCCGCAACCCTATTTTTTATTCTTTATTTTGAAACAGGGTATCACTAAGTTGCTGAGGGCCTCACTAAGTAGCTGAGGCTGGCCACGAACCCCGATCCTCTGGTCTCAGCCTCCCAAGTACTGGGATTACAAGTGTGTGCCACCACGCCTGGCTCCCCCAGCCCTTTTTAAAAAATTTTTGTTTTTGTTTTTTTGTGGTACTAGGGATTGAACCCAGGGGTTCTACCTCCGAGCTCCACCCCCAGCCCTATTTTTTATTCTTTATTTTGAAACAGGGTCTCACTAAGTTGCTGAGGGCCTCACTAAGTTACTGAGGCTGGCCGCAAACCCTGATCCTCCTGTCTCAGCCTCCCAAGTACTGGGATTACAAGCATGTGCCACCACGCCTGGCAAAAATTTTTGTTTTGAAACAGTATCTGGCTAGGTTGCTAAGAGTCTCACTAGTTGCTGAAGCTATCCTCAAACCTGCAATCCTCCTGTCTCAGCCTCCCAAGTACTAGGATTATGGGTGTGCACCACTGTGCCCAGCTCAGCCTTTACATTCTTTTTGCTTCATTTTGTGATCTCCATTAGGGAGGCAGCCACTTCTACTCCCTGCTTAGTTATACGGGCTGTCCCTGGTTTCCTTTACCTGTCTGTATGTTTTCACATACTGTTTTAGGCTCCCTTACTTTTTTTTCTTTTTTCTTTTTTTTTTTTTTTTTGTGGTACTGGGGATGGAACCCAGGGGCATTCTACCACCATGCTACACTGCCAGCCCTATTTTAGTCTTTTATTTTGAAACAGGCTCTCACTAAGTTGCAGAGGGCCTCACTAAGTTGCTGAGGCTGGCCACGAACCTGTGATCCTCCTGTCTCAGCCTCCCAAGTACTGGGATTACAAGCGTGCACCACCACACCCGGCTTAGGCGCCCTTATTTTCTATTATACCAATTCTCCAGAATGAGATCTACTCCATGTTCCAGAAGAGTTCGCATCTCTGTTCTCTCCAAGCCTGGGGTCATCTCCAAGCCCTTTCCAGTCTGTAGATGGGAGAACTGAGTGTGCAGAAATGAAACCCAGGCTGTTTCACAAACTCACAGTGGGGGCTCGGGGTGTGGCTCAGTGACAGAGTGCTTGCCCGAAATGCACCAGGCCCTGGGTTCCATCCCTAGCACACCAACAACAACAAAAAGAATTCACTGTGAGCCTGGCATGGTGGTGCACACCTGTAATCCTAGTACTTGGGAGGCTGAGACAGGAGGATCGCAGGTTCCAGACCAACCTCATCAACTTAGCAAAATTCTCAGCAACTTAGCAAGACCCTGTTTTAAAATAAAAAATAAATAGGTAGGTTTGGGAGTGTAGCTCACAGGTAGAATTCTCCTGGATCCAATCCCCAATGCCCCCCCCAAAAAAGGAGGAATTCACTGTGGACCCTTATCCACATCTCTTATCGTCCCTCATCCCAGCATCCTCTCCTGCAAAATGAAACAAGAGGGTAAGATTGTGCTTGAGGTTTCTCCCAAACCTTAAAGTCTTCCTCTGGTTTCCTTGGGCAGAAGTGGCTGCTGCCTCTACTTCTCCTATAGCTACTCACCCATGCCAGGAAATTTTCCTTAATATTTTAAAAGGACTTTTGAACCAAATAGTTTTCAGAGACATACAATGATTTTCTTAAAAGGGTCTCATATGAGCAACATTTATCACTCAAGAGGTGTTTAATAAATGTTAAATATAAATGCACTTAACTTTAAGTACTTTGCATCCTCCTCTCTTTGTTAATATATTTAATTGGATCCTCTAGCAGGGGATTTGGACTTAATTTATTTCAGGTGATACTGCCCTTATACAATTATTCAGTTGACTTAATTAGAGATTTAATTATATTAGTGCCCCAAAGTACTGTATTAGAGAAATAAAACACGGGCTGTTGATTCACCTTTTTTGCATTGCTGTGTATCCTGTGGCTCAAGTGTTTTTCAAGCCATAAGGACTTTTAGCTACATCCTAATATGGAAATTTCTGTCTGGGATTTTTTTTTTTTTCAGTAATGGGGATTGAAACCAGGGCCATTTGGTCTCTGAGCTACACCCCCAGACCCTGTTTTGTTTTGTTTTTTAAACAAGGTCCCACTAAGTTGCTGAGGCTGTCCTTGAACCTGAGATCCTCCTGTCTTAGCCTCCCAACTTCTGGGATTACAAGTGTGTGCCACTGCACCAGGCTCTGGGCTTTCCCAGTCAAAATGTAGGTGAAGCCAGAAATGGATAGAATTGTTTTTTAATTATGGTCTTTTCTCTTGCAGCTATTAGAACTGAGGTCATGGGTCCAATCCCTGTGTTTCACTTAACCCTTTCTGGTTCTACAAGCCTAGTTTTGTCCCTCTAACAGGTGATCCTCAAGGGCAGCAACTATGTCCAGCCTCTACAGTAAGCCCAAGTCATATAGGTTTCAAATAAATTCTTGTTGAATTGAATTTGATCATTGAAAGACAACCGGTTGAAAGTGTAGTTAGAACCATATAAGCCCAGCTGGGCGAGGTGGCGCACGCCTGTAATCTCAGTACTTGGGAGACTGAGACAGGAGGATTGCAGGTTCGAGGACAACCTCAGCAAGTAGTGAGACTCTCATCAACCTAGCGAGATCCTGTTTCAAAGTAGAAAATAAAATGGGGCTGGGGGTGTAGCTCAGAGGTAGAATGTCCCTGGGTTCAATCCCCAGTACCACAAAAAAGTGGGGGCTGGGGCATAGCACAGAGGTAGAATGCCCCTGGGTTCGATCCAAATAAATAAATAGCCTATTAGCCACTGTCAAGTATTCAGTTGAGCACAGTTGATAAAGTTTGTAGAGGCGCAAACTAAATGAAGCAATCAAAGAAACATAGAAGGCAAAACATTCTACAGCCTGATCCTTCCAAAATGGCAGTGTTGTAGCAGGAAAAAAGAGAGAAGACTTAAAGTGTCATTGCAAACAAATGTGATGTGTGAACTGGGATTGATCATCGTTTGAAAAAATAGCTAAAAAATGTTTTAGAACCAATTGAGGATATTTGCACATAGACTAGAAATTTGATAATAGAGAATTCTCTAACTTTTCTAATTATCTTTCTTAATTGTGATAATGGTATGATTATGTAAAAGAATATTCTTATTTTAGGAGATGAATGTCAAAACAAGGATGAAGCATCCTGCAGCCAATGGTGTGCCCAAACCCAGTCCTAAAACTTAGAGCCTATTGTTAAAAATTCAAGAATTTTGTGAGCCCATGACCCTGGCAGCTTGAAATCAGCCATGATGAGAATATTATACCATGAAAAATCTGCAAATGCTACAACTAGGGCTTTTCCCCTCCCTGGAGAGCTCATTTACCAGCATACCACTGCCTGAAGCTTATCATCAAAAGGTTCAGAAACACACAAGTAGACAGAACAAAAATGACAAAATTTAACAATGTTGCTGGGAGCAGTGGTGCCCACCTGTAATCCCAGCCACTTGGGAGGCTGAGGCAAGAGATCGCAAGTTCAAGCCCAGGCTGGCTTTGAGACCAGTCTAAAATTAGTGAGACCCTATCTCAAATTTTTAAAAAAGGGCTTAGATGGCTGGGCATGGTGATGCACACTTTTAATCCTTGGGAGGCTGAGACAGGAGGATCACATGTTTGAGGCCAGCCTCAGCTGAGGACCTTAGCAACTTAGCAAGGACCTGTTTCCAAATAAAAAATTAAAATAGGGCTGGCGGTGTAGCTAGGAGGTAGAATGCCACACACACACAGAAAAAGACTTAGATGTAGCTACACCCCCAGGTAGGGCATATGCCTAACATATGCAAGGCCCTGGGTTCAATCCCCAGTACCACAAATAGTAGTAGTAGTAGTAGTAGTAGTAGTAGTAGTAATACAATAGTAATTTAGCAGCTGTTGAATTTAGGTGGAAAATAATGGTCATTCATCATGCTAGCCAGGAGTGGGCAGACTTTTTATGTACAGGACGAAGTATAAATATCTTTGATTTTGTAGACCATGTAATCTCTGGCAACCACTCAACTCCACAACTCTGTGGCTGTAGCACAGAAGCAGCCTTGAATAATATTTAAATGGATGCATGTGGTCATGTTCCAACAAAACTTCATGTGCAAAAACAGGGGCCAGATTTATCTCAGGACCATAGTTTTTCAGTTTTTCTGTACTTTTAAGATACGTGTAAGCCGGGCGTGGTGGCGCACGCTTGTAATCCCAGTACTTTGGGAGGCGGAGACTGGAGGATCCGGGTTCACGGCCAGCCTCAGCTCTCTCTCTCTCTCTCTCTCTCGCTCGCTCGCTCTCTCTCGCTCTCTCTACTTAGTGAGGCCCTCCACAACTTCGTGAGACCCGGTTTCAAAATAAAGTATAAAAAAAATAGGGCCAGGGACGTAGCACAGAGGTAGAACACCCCTGCGTTCAATCCCTGGTACCGCCAAAAAAAAAAAAAAAAAAAGATACATGTGTGTATGTGTGTGTTTTACGGGAATTGAACCCAGGGCCATCCTACCTCTGAGCTACACCCCACGTGTGTTTGTTTGTTTGTTTGTTTGTTTGTTTGTTTGTTTTGAAACAGGGTATCCCTAGGTTGATGAGAGTCTCACTGAATTGCAGAAGCTGGTCTCGAACCTGTGGTTCTCTTGTCTCAGCCTCTCAATATTGGGATTATAGGCATGCACCACCACACCCAGCTAAGATACTTTTATTTTAAAAAAAAAATGGAAGAAGCCAAGCCAGGCACAGTGGCGCACACCTGTAATCCCAGTACTTGGAGGCTGAGACAGGAGGATCACAGGTTCAAAGCCAGTCTTGGCAACTTAGCGAGGCTCTCAGCAACCTAGTGAAACCTTGTTTCCAAATAAATAAAATCGGGCTGGGAGTGTAGCTTGGAGGTAGAATGGCTCTGGGTTCAATCTCTAGTACCACAATAAATAAATAAATAAATAATAAAAAATGGAAGAACCCAGGCATGGTGGTGCATGCCTGTAATTCCAGTACTTGGGAGGCAGAGACAGGAGGATCACAGGTTTGAGGCCAGCCTCAGCAACTCAGCAACACCCTATTTCAAAATAAAATATAAAAAGAGCTGGGGGTATAACTCAGAGGTTGAATGCCCCTGGGTTTAATCCTTAGTTTTATACACACACACACACACACACACACACACACACACACACACACACACACACAAGTTGGAAGAAAAAAATACAAATGGTTTTCAGAGCCTTCCTGGAAGAAAAAAATACTCTGGTTTTCAGAGCCTTCCTGGGTCCCCTGACACTGACCCTGCAAGCTGTGCTATGCCAGTCTGTTTTCATTCCCTGGACACTCTGCACTCTTTGGTCTCCTCTGGGCCTTGTTCAAACTGTTCTCTTCCCCTACAATTCCCTCACTACTTCTGACCCCAAATCTGTTATTAAGATTCCCACTGTTACTGGGAAGAGCTGTTCTGCACAGGGGCAAGAGGGTAGGATCTACCCTCATTCTACATCACAAATACTCCCAGTCAAATTGGCAGGGAAGTGATTTTTATTCAAAGCCAGCTTTGAAGAAAGGTAGAGGAAACTTAACTTGTTTCAAATCACCATCTTCAGAGAACTCAAGGGTAAGGAAAGCTTTTATAAGAGAAGAGACAGCAAAATGAACAAAAGGCAGAAATAAACATATGCAGATCTGGATAGCCAGGACACCTGTCAGTCCCAGTGTCAGGCCAGCTGGACAGCCCTTCAGCCTTTACTCTCAGTGTGAGGAAACTGCAGAAAAAGAAGTTCCGAAGTTAAAACAATTTGGAGTTTTATTTCTCAGTATGAGGAAGTTGTCCTTCATTTCTGAGGAGTCTGTTTCAAAATGACCTAGCCCTACTCTGCAAGGCTTTTTGGAATCTCTTCCAATTAAAGTTGATCTCTTGTTCTTCTCAACAGTTACAGTCCTATATTTGTACCTTGGTTTGCTGCATTTCACAGTTTGCTCTTAATTAGCTCCTGATCCATAAAACAGAGAAAGATCATTCTATACTTTACAAAGAGTAGGTACTCAATTAGTACTTGTAAATTGAGCATCTAATCTGGCCATGCAGATATCCACATGCCTGCAAATACCAACCTAGAAACTAGAGTAGGAGAATATTGGCTCATCCAATTTAGATTTGGGAAGATTAAAGATAATGAAAATAGGAGAGTGTTCTATCTATCTATCTATCTATCTATGTTTAGAACTGCTCTGATTTAAGTCCAGTTATCGTGTGTGTGTGTGTGTGTGTGTGTGTGTGTGTTTTTTAGTGGGTATTGAACCCTGGGACATTCTGCCTCTGAGCTACACACACACACACACCCATCCCTCTTTTTTTTTTTTTTTTGGTACTGGGGATTGAACCCAGGGGCATTCTACCTCTGAGCTACACCCCCAGCCCTATTTTTTATTCTTTATTTTGAAACAGGGTCTCACTAAGTCACAGAGGGCCTCACTAAGTAGCTGAAGCCAGCCGCGAACCCGGATCCTCCAGTCTCAGCCTCCCAAGTACTGGGATTACAAGCATGCGCCACCACGCACGGCCTCTTTATTTTTTTATTTTGAAACAGGGTCTCACTAAGTTGCTCAGGCTTGCCTGGAACCTGTAATCCTCCTGTCTCAGCCTCCCAAGTACTGGGATTACAGGTGTGTACACCATGCCCAGTTAAGCCCAGTTACCTTAGAGGTTATTGTGTAGTAAGCCAAAATAGATTTGATCTCAGGGATGAAATGGCTTTCTTGGCGATATCTAAGGGCTCGGAGGGAGAACTAAGTCACCTGAGCATCTGTAGTGATTTAGACACTCTCAGGCACTCTTATCTCATGTGGTCCCCTGCAACAATTCTACAAATGACTGATATTATCTTCAATTAGAACTGAGTGCAAAGCCAGGCGTGGTGGCGCATGCTTGTAATCCCAGTACTTGGGAGGCTGAGACCGGAGGATACGGGTTCGCAGCCAGCCTCAGCTACTTAGTGAGACCTTCTGCAACTTAGTGAGACCCTGTTTCAAAATAAAGAATAAAAAATAGGGCCAGGGGTGTAGCTCAGAGGTAGAATGCCCCTGGGTTCAATCCCCGGTACCGCAAAAAAAAAAAAAAAGAACTGAGAGCAGTTGAGTGATTTCCCTAAGATTACAAAGCTGGAGCAGGAGTTTGAATCTGGCTACCTCTGCCACCCAGCACCATGTTAGTGCCTTCATGCATTCAATGATTGGCAGGAAACTAGCGAAAGCTAGGCTGGAATAGTACCAAAGTCCAGGTGCAGTGTGAAATACTGCAGTGCTTAGTACTAAGTGCCTCTGCATGGGGCATCAGGAAACGTGGCCTCTGATCTCAGCTTTGCCACTTTCCATCCGTGATCTTGAGTCACTGAGTTTTTCTGGACGTCTGTTCTCTTGACTGTATGATTAGAGGAATAAACCAGCAGGTTTCTTTTATTTGTTCATGTTTCATGAATTATGCAGTAAGTAGCTGAAAGTCTCATGAAGAAGTAGGTAAGTAAGAGGAAAATTAAAATACAATACTGTGTAATAATGCTGCACGTCATGCATGTGGTACTCTGGGAGCCCAAAGGAAAAGGGGCACCTAGCCCCTTAGGGCCATCATTCCAGCTGGCTGAGTACACTCCACCTAGGTAGAATTTGGGGAGTTTGTGGGGGGTGATGGAGAAGTCCCGATGGAGATGGTTGGTCAGCTCTGAGCACTGCAACTAGTTCCCCGATATACATGACAAAGGGGGAAAGAGGGGAAGCTGAAGCTGGGCCAGAGCTAGACTAGGGAAGGGACTTCAGGACCGCCTGAAAGAGCTCGTACATTTCTCTTAAGGATGCTGGGAGGCAGTGGAGGGTTTTAAGCAAGATTGTATTTCCATTTTATAAAGATCTCAGCGGTGTGGCGTGGCAGATGGAGTCCAGGCGTGCAGAACTGGTGGTAGGAAGAGTCTTTAGGAGGTGATTACAAAAAGAAACCCAGGCAAGGGATGCTGAGAGCCTGAACTAATGTAGTAGCGATGGGAGGAGAGCGTAGAGCATAAATCGAAGAGCTCCCAGGGAGATGGAACGACTGGGATTTATTGACTGTATCAGTGAAAATGGCCACAGATGTGCTCATCGTCTTGGTGGCTTAGGACAACAAAGTTAGGCCTCTTGCCCACACGGCAGGTCCGTCGCAGGCAGGAGAGGCGCCTGTGCTCATTACAGGTTGAGGAGCACCTCGTGTGGCCACTCCATGTGCCAGAGGGAAAGCCCTAAGGGACTCACAGGGACAGCGCGACCCGAAGCAACAAGCACCATCCACAACTCACAAACTAGAACTTGTCACCAGGCCCCACGTGGCATCTGGGGGCCACTGCAACTACCCTGGGGCACAGCCAGGTGTGGAGAGGGAACGAGGCAGACATTGGAGGTATTTACCAAGGAAAAGATGGAGCCAGGGCAAGGGAAAGCAGGCAGACCAAATAATCTTGAGTCACAGCTCTAAAGCATAACCACTTGATTGGTCCTTTCCTGTGATCAAAGAGGGAAATTGTCGACTTCATTTGTCGGCAAGTGTTGACTTTATTCTTTACAAAGCGTGTTTTGGTTCATTCTTCCCAAATAAAATCTTTTCCTTTTAAATATGTCGCATTTGGGTCTAATAACATGTGTCTTTCTTGAATTTTCATATGGACTATTGTGTCAACATATGGTGTTAAAAAAAAAGTTATGAACTAAGATGTTAGTGAAGGCTTCCTCACACAAGAATATCAGGCTGCTGAATTCAAAATGCCAGAGATGGAAATGCCCTCCGCCTTCATCACCACCATCCCGCCAGCCAGCCCCGGTCCCCAGCACGGCAGATTTCCATGTATCGAGGGGTGGGAGCCTGGTGGAGGTGTAATTAGGCTGATTGGAGCCTATTGTGCTGCTCCGGAGCGCAGACACCGAGCAGCCTTAGGGAGTGTTAGTGCCTCTAGCTCACTGGGGAATGATGTCCTCTTTCCTCAGAATAATATGGCAGAAATCCTGAATCTACGCGGTTTCTCCCCTTCTTTGTTTTCCACCTCTCCCCCCAACTTAATTGTGGTCCTTACTGCACACCCTAAAAACTGACTTTTATTATGCATTTGTTTTATAACAGTTAAGAGAAACAATCAAAGCTGGCAAAGGTGTGACTTCAGCTATTGACCTGTGTCGTTACCATGGAAACAAGGCACTGGAGGCCCTGGAGAGCTTCCCTCCCTCGGAGGCCAGATCGGCTTTGGAAAACATTGTGTTTGCTGTGACCAGATTTTCATGACACCAAATTAAAAAGACATCATTGTTCCTTAGCTGAAGAACCTAGGGAAGGAGGTGATTGGAGAGCTTTTGTGATGACATTCTAAATATGTTCACGACTTTAAAAACATATACCTTTTTTTTCCCTTCGTTTTATCTCACCGCTAAATGAATACTGCTTTCTTTTTGGAACCGCTACAAACAAAATTAGAAGAAAAAAAGGTCAAGCAGTTTTCACTTGTCACGCCAGAAGCACACTTGAGGCTGCAGTAGCAGAAATAATTAATGAGATTCGCTCCTGTGACCTCAGCAAATGGACAGGAAATGAGTCCTTATTGATTGGACCGAGCCAGGGATGGCGCCAGGGCGGTGGCCTGTGGTTTTCCTTCTGAGAGGACGGAGCAAGCTGGAAGCTGCAGGTGTCAAGAGAAACACTCTGGCCATCAGCCAGGGAGGACTGTCACATCAGAAACCACTGACCCGTCTGTCAGAACAAAGAGGAGTTCAGTGAATTAAGAGAAAATATGCTTTCTTTGTCATCTCGCAATTACATCTCTGTATTTATAGACACAATAGGAACATACTTTGTGCATCATGGTTTTTGTTAAGATGGGGGGGAGAAATTGCTGAAAAGTTGCCAAATATTTAAAGTAGGAGATTAAAATGTTATCGGATGCTAACTTGGTATATTAGGAATTGTCTGATTTTCTTTCTTGAAGATGAATCTTTTTCCAAACACATTTCAAAGAACCAAACTCTCTTTTTTTATGAAAAAGAAGCTTTTTCTCAAATGAAATGTATTTGTTTTTAATACTTTGGTTTAGAGAATACCTTTAATTTTTACAAGTTTCAGAAATATAATTGTACTGGGGAATTCATTGGTGAGAGTTTTAACCTCAGAATGTCAGATTTTGGTCTTGGACCACAGACATCCAATTACTGAAGGAACGTATGCAGTCTCGCGGGCCTGCAACCAGACCTGTCTCTGTGTGGTTCACAGGAGATGATTTTGCGGTTTGCACGTTTGCAATATGAGAAGGCCGTTGACAAGAAGGCTGAGTTTACATAAATGATCTAGATTGGGACTCAGCTACCTTTCTTCCTTATGTGGTGTAATTACAGCCCTATCTGGAGACAGCGAACACAGCAAACAGATTTTATTACCTACTTCACTCAAACACTAAGGAAAGTTACTTTAGTTAATTTCCTCCCCCAAAAAAAAGTTTTATCAGGGCTCAGCCTGTGTGTGCAATGAAGAGAAATTGTAAAGCTACAGTGGTTAAGGTATTGTTTTATGAAACATTTTAAGTGGACTCGAAATACTGTAATTGTATGGTTTTTACTACTACAAGCTGTAGACCTATAGATTTTGAGTAGAACACTCCACTCTTCTGTTTGAAATGTCTTTTCTCACTGAAATTGGCTTAATTAGTAACTAAGGCCAAGATGCTTTAAATCAGACTGGGTTTTAATCATTAACTTCTAAGGAAGAGTCCCGCCTTTGTGCTGCATGTGCAGCAACTAGAGGGGGCGCGGGTCCTGCAGGTCACAGGGCAGGATCCAGGGGCTCCTCTAATTCTGCCATAGATCTGATTTGCTCTCTGACCTTGAGCAAGTCAGTTTCCTCTCTCAAGCCTCAGTTTCCTCATCTGTAAAATTAGATTAAATGAGATAATGTGTGACGTCCCTTCCAGGTTTGTTTTATCTAAAAGTTTACCATATAGCTGGGTGTGGTGGCGCACGCCTATAATCCCAGTACTTGGGAGGCTGACAGGAGGATTGCAGGTTCAAGGACAGCCTCAGCGACTTAGGCCCTCTGCAACTTAGTGAAACCCTGTTTCCAAATTAAAAAATAAAATATGTCTGGGGGTGTTGTTCAGAGGTAGAGTGCCCCTGGGTTCAATCTCCAGTACCACAAAAAATAAAATAAAAATAAAAAATAAAAGTTTGCCATTTCTGACTCTGTGTGTGTGTGTGTGTGTGTGTGTGTGTGTGTGTGTGTGTGTGTGTTGCTAGGGATTGAACCCAGGGGCATTCTACCTTCTAGCTACACCCCCAAGCCCTATTTTACTTTTTTATTTGGAAAACAGGGTCTGGCTAAGTTGCTGACAACCTCATTAAATTGCTGAGGCTGTCTTCAAACCTGCAATCCTCCTGTTTCAGCCTCCCAAGTACTGGGATTACAGGCATGCACCACCATGCCCAACTCCATCTTTGCTATTTAGACAGTCAGAAAGCCAGGTTTGCCAGCATCTTGGCAAATTTGTTCATTCATTTTGGGTGTTGTGGTACTGGGGGTTAAACCCAGGGCCTTATGCATGCTAAGCAAGCACTACCACTGAGCTACATCCCCAGCCCTTTTATTTTTTTTATTTTTTATTATTTATTTATTGTGGTGCTGGGGATTGAACCCAGGGTCATTCTACCTCCAAACTATACCCCCAGCCCTATATTATTTTTTATTTTGAAACATGGTCTTGCTAAGTTGCTGAGGCTGGCTTCGAACCTATAATCCTCCTTGTCTCAGCCTCCAAAGTACTGGGCTTACAGGTGCACCCCACCACGCCCAACTAACTTTTTTATTTTGAGACAGGGTCTCACAAAGTTGCTCAGGCTGGCATTGAACTTGTGATCCTCCTGCCTCAGCCTGCCAAGTCATTGAGATTCCAGAAGTGTGCCACCTCACCCAGCTCTTGGTAAATTTGAACAAAACCTAACATGTTGACAAATTCACTATAAAATATGAAATACGAATATCCTTTCTCCATACCCCTTCTTCAGGGATATTTATAAATCAGCTCATACTAAGTTCTTTTAATTTCAGACAGCTCTAAGGAGAAATTTGGGGCACCAAGATATTCCTAAATCATACCTCTCAGCCTACTACCTGAATTTGGCTAGTGAAGGCAATGAGTAGGTAGAATTAGTGACCCTCGGGTGCCTTCTTTACCCCCACTCTACCCCCTCCCCATCCCAAGTTTCTTGCTAGAGGGAAGCAATCAATGCTTGTGGCTACCCCCTGCTTTCCTCCACCTGCTCCCCAAAGTTAGAGTTGGCTCTTCCATACCTCACTTAGGACTTCAGCCCACCCAACTCTGCTCCCCACCAGTTTTTCTGTATTAAGCATAATAAAGGGTACATTACTGAGGGCTCCTACGTACCAGGTGCTCTGCTAAGGACCTTAACCACCCTTAGTTTCATCCCCCAGACACTCCCTGGGGGCAGGTGGCATCCATCCATTCTCATAGCAGAAGATGGCAGACATGGCCACCCCTGACAGACTGGCGAGGCCCCCCGCTGCCCTTTTTCTTCTTCTCTTTCCAAAGAATGACTCCTCCTTCCTAAGGACCTCAAACCTCTCGCCTGCCAGCTCCTTCAACTCCCTATTCTGAATCTTTGGTTTCTCTCTGTTGGCTCTGCGTGTGCTCACTTCTCCCTGTACTTAAAATTCCTTGCTTTTCCCTGTTTCTTCTTCCATCTCTGTTTATTTTATTATTATTATTATTATTATTATTATTTGCAATACCAGGGATCGAACCCAGGGGGCACTCTACCACTGAGTTACACCTTCAGGTCCCCTTTTAAATTGTTATTATTGAAGACAGAGTTTCATTAAATTGCCAAGGCTGGCCTCAAATTTGCAATTCTCCTGCCTCAACCTCCAGAGTAGCTGGAATTACAGACGTGCCCAACTGTGTGTGGCTCAACCTCCATGTTCTCCTCGCAGCTTTACCAACAAACCTTCTACAGCCTAAGAGGTCCTTAACTTTTACAAGTGGTCTGTTCACTGCCAGGTCCCAACATCTAGCCCAGTGCTAGCACTTTGGGTACTCAAAGAGTACTTGTTGAACACACTGCTTCCCTCTCTCCCTCTGGGCATGCCTCTCCTGAGATGGCTTCTGGAGATCACAGCCTCTGCCTGCAGCATTTCAAGGTGTAACTCGCCCCTGGGGTTTTTTGACCCTCCCTTGCAGATTCCACCCCTCTCCTCTGACCACCTTCTTCCTCTTTCTCACTCCAGCCCTAGAGCCATTCTTCTCTAAGCATTGGAATTCTATTTCCCCAAAACCAGGAAGCAGTTTCCTGCCCCACCAAATCTTCTTTTCTCTTATTTATTTACTTACTTTTGTGTGTGTGTGTAGAGGTAGTATGGGGATTGAGCCCAAGGGCATTCTACCTCTGAGCCACACCCCCAGCCCTATATTTTTGTTCTTTGTTTTGAAACAGGTTCTCACTAAGTTGCAGAGGGCCTCACTAAGGAGCTGAAGCTAGCCGTGAACCTGCAATCCTCCTGTCTCAGCCTCCCAAGTACTGGGATTACCAGCGTGCGCCACCACACCCGGCTTTATTTTTTATATTTTTATTTTTTATATTTTTTTGCAGTACCGGGGGTTGAACCCAGGGGCGTTCTACCTCCGAGCTACACCCCCGGCCCTATTTTTTATCCTTTGTTTTGAAACCAGATCTCACGAAGTTGCGGAGGGCCTCACTAAGTGGCTGAGGCTGGCTGCGAACCCGGATCTTCCAGTCTCTGCCTCCCAAGTACTGGGATTACAAGCGTGCATCACCACGCCCTGCTTTTATTATTTATTTTGAAGTAAGGTCTCACTAAGTTGCTGAGGCTGGATTCGACCTGTGATCCTCCTATCTCAGCCTACCAAATACCATTATTGATTATTTACTTTGAAAGAAGATAAAAAGACAAGGATTATGACCATCATTAAACACATTTAACTTTATTGTAAGTTTTATTTGCTGGTAACACTAAATCCTCTTCAAGTTTTTGTACTTATATAATGTATCTATCTGGTCACACCTAAAAATAAGTGACCAGTGACATTGTTTGGTTCAGTCTCATTCTCTAGTGTTTGTAACTTTTTCTTATCCATGACAGTGTTAATGCTGTGGCCCAAGACAGGGATACAACTACAAACTTTGGCTAAAAGACAAATATATTAGCACAAAATGCTCCAAAAATATTTTTTAGGCCAGGTGTATATAAGGCATTGAACAACAGTGACCAGAAAGTAATCTCAATAACCCTTGATGACCTTTGATCTTTTCAGAACATGATAAGGAGCTGTACCAAAGGTGTCTCCTCCTTCCCCCTGCACCCGAAGTACTGGGGATGGAATGTGGGAACAAGAGGGCCCTGACACTCCCACAGGCCCCAACAGCCGTTATAAAGACATGTGTGGTGAGCAAGATGTTATTTCCCTTCTGGGAAATTGTTTACATAAGCTGTTCGGAGAACGCCGGGACTGTGCCTTGAACCCTGGCTTGTAACTAATCGCCTCTTTCCGGAACTCCCCTCCCCTCACAGGGCTAGGGTATAAAACCTAACCTGGGAAAACAATAAAGAGCCTTTTAGCCTCAAGCCTGTGTTCCTGTGTGCTCAATCCCGACACCCTCCGCAGATACTCGGTCCAGGCTGCGCGGGCGCGGCAATTGGAGGTCCCACCGAGACCTGAAAGCGAGGATAGTGGACGGGGTCGTCCCTTGTGCCGGCCGGGACGTATTGGGGTAAGTTAGAAAAGGAAAGTCGTAAGTAAAGACTTGAAATATGGGAAATTCACAGGGAAGAGTCGATTTAGAATTTCAATTGAAAAGGCTATTGGAGGAACAGGGAACTGCTATTAAAAGTAAAACCCTTGCAGGCTTCCTAACATCAATAGAAAAGGCGAGTCCATGGTTCATCACGAGCGGGGGCTTAAATATCCCCGACTGGGAGGAGGTCCGCCGCGATTTGCAGGACCTCTTGAAAAAGGAGGGTCCTGACGTACTCCCAATTTCTACTTTTTCTCTGTGGAGACTATTCAAGGATGCTCTACTGACAGATAAAGTTCATCTCCGCCAGGTAGTCCAGGCAACCAAGGAGGTTCTATCTGAACTTCAAGAATCGGAGACTAAAAATTCTCTTTGCTCTGGGGTCGAAAGTGACGATGACTGCAATGGACAGGGGTCAAAACGGTTTCTGTATGGGAAATTTAAAGGGGCGACGCCCAAAAAGGACGGAGAGGGGGCGGCTAAAGATTTGGGAGTGCGTCCTAAAGAAAACCGCCCCTCCACAAACCGCCTTTATTCCTCGTTGTCTAATTTGGAAAATGAAACCTATTCGGACTCTGAGTCCTCAGACTCCGAAGAGGAACGGTGATTAGTGGCCGAAATCACGGCTCTCCAAAAACAGTTAAGGCGGACTAAGTTAAAGGGAAGACAAGAAAGGAAGGACAGACCCCCTCCCTATTTAGAAATAAGGGACCCTCCCCATCAATCACCTCCATCCTTCCTGGATTTTGAGGGAAGACCCAAAGGTGGAGTCCAGTGTTGCCCCATAGTGGCACCGGTGTTGGAGGTTCCTGATCCCAACAATCCGGGACAGGTCGTCCGCCGCCACGAGCCCCTACAATTCAAGGAAATTAAACAACTCAAAGAGGTGGTTATAAATTACGGCCCTCAGGCCCCGTTCACCGTTTCTCTTGTGGAATCTTTTATGGCCCTAAATTTGACGCCCAGCGACTGGCAGCAGCTCTGCCGAGCGTCGCTCGCGGGCGGGGATTATTTGCTGTGGAGGGGCGAATTTCAGGAGCGGTGTGGCCAGACGGCTCAAAGGAACGCCCAGGCAGGGCAACCTCAAAGAAATGTAGACACGCTCACAGGGAGCGGCCAATTTGCTAACATTCAGGTGCAAGTACAGTATGATCTTGGGGTGTATGCTCAAATTGCTGCCGCAGCTCTGGGAGCCTGGAAGGCGTTGCCAACCAAGGAGGGAGGAGACCATTTGTCAAAGGTCCTTCAGGGGCCTTCGGAACCCTTCCAAGACTTTGTAGATCGTCTTAGTCAGGTAGCTGAGAGAATATTCGGAGGATATGGCCCTGCCATGCCAGTGATCAGACAGATGGCCTTTAAAAATGCAAATAAATTTTGCAAAGAGGCTCTCCGCCCTCACCGCAGCAAGAGCTTAAATGACTACATCCGTATTTGTAGGGATATCGATGGGAATTACATTCAGGGACAGGTTTTGGCTGTGGCTGTACGATCCTCAGGAAAAAACGAAAGAACCAATCAAAATAAAGGAGAGAGAACATGTTTCAGTTGTGGTAAGGGTGGGCATTTCCGTAGAGAATGTCCCCCAAAATAATCATTCTGGTCTCAAGAAACCAGGCTTATGTCCTCGCTGCCGGCGAGGGTATCATTGGGCCAATGATTGCCGCTCAAAAACTGATGTGAAAGGCAATCCTCTCCCCTCCTCTTCTCCCAGTCAGGGAAACTGGAAAGGGGCCCCGCCCCAGGGCCCCAGAACCAATGTGTATGGGGCAATGACTCCTGCCCCGGGCAGCGGCAGGATCCGTTTTCTCCCCCAGAGCAACCCCTTCACCTCTCGGACCTCCTTCGAGCCACCCCAGGGAGCGCAGGATTGGACATCAGTCCCTCCGCCAGAGCAGTCTTAACACCGGAAATGGGGGTCCAGGCTCTCCCCACAGGGGTATACGGGCCCTTGCCCCGGGGAACTGTAGGGCTAATTCTAGGACACTCTAGTACTATCCTCCGAGGCATTCAAGTCCACCCTGGAGTAATAGATCAAGATAGTGAGGGGGAAATTAAAATTATGACCTCAGTGGCCCAGGGGGTTGTGGCTATACCCCAGGGAGAAATAATTGCTCAATTGCTTCTGCTCCCCTCTGCTCCCCATGAGGCTCAAAGCCTGAGACAAAAAAGGGGGAATCGAGGTTTTGGTAGCTCAGGTCCAGCGGTCTTTTGGGCTGCAACCCTAAAAAATCGTCCCCAGTTGACCATTAAAATAGAAAATAGGCCCTTTAAAGGTATTCTGGATACCGGAACAGATGTTTCTGTTCTTTCTGAGGCATTCTGGCCTCCTACATGGGCAAGACAGGAGGGAACAGCCACCCTTCAGGGGATTGGGCAAGCTGTTCCCCAAAAGAGCTCAAAAATTCTAAAATGACAAGATCATGAGGGCCACACCGGGTATTTCCAGCCCTATGTTCTGGCAGGCCTTCCGACCAACCTTTGGGGGCGAGATCTTTTGAACAACATGGGGGTCATCCTTACTACTAAAAATTCAGACATGCCACCCTAAAACAGTACTTTTATAAAATAAAAAGGGGGGAGTACACTCCCTCTCCCAATTCCCAATTATCAATGATATTATATGTTTTAAATTTTTTGACCGTTAATAAGAATAATTTATCAGCAATGGAAAGACACTGGAATAAACCCTCTCAATCGTTCGGATGGGTTAGATGGAAAGATTTAATTACAGGTAAATGGCAGCCTCCTACCCCCCTATTAGCCAGGGTTCGAGGGGCTGTTTGTGTTTTTCCTCCAGGTCTAGAGAAACCCATCTGGATTCCGGAGCAGTGCGTCCACTATGTGGAGATGGGGATGGACGCTACTTATCCTATTACACCAGTTTCAGATGGTGACAACCCTATCGGGGCTCCTTCATGCTGGGACAGCCAAAAAGGGTACTCCCTTACTTCTCCCCTGCTTTGGAGGGAATGTATTACTAATGAACCGTGGCTAACCAAAGGTGGGGGTCCCCTTTGGTGGTTTGGTCACCGACCACCCTTTAAGAATACCACCCAGCCTGGGATGGAGTTCCATTATAGAAATCCCCTTCAGGCCGGGGTGGTTCCTGTACTATCTGGAATGTACTTGTGTGGGCCTCGGGCCTGCACAGATGCTCGGCCCCTTATGCTACAACAGGGTCTGGTTTTTAACTCTACAGCGAGTTGGAATATTTCACAAGTCTTTGAATCATCCCTCAGGCTTGGTCTTACAGAGTATAGCAAAAATTTTCTATCAAGAGCCTTCCCTGCGTGTTATCCCCTTTCTTTTTTGTGCTATGGAATGGGACCGGGGAGGAGGACGGGATTCTTAATTGTTCCTCTAGTTCATGTCTTCTCAGCAATTGCTGGACCCCAGAGAGTGATCGAGCGCTGATCGTCCGGATTCCATCCATGGTACCTATGGTGGTGGAAGATCCTCATCCTGGGGAGGAGGTTATACTGTATCTCAGAAAGAGGGACTTCGGGATCACTGCCGCTGTCGTAGCTACCATAGCTATCTCCGCAACGGCGGCTACCGTGGCTGGCATCGCTGTCGCACAAGCTGCTTCCAATGCTGTAGTCGGTAATACCTGACCCTGGAATGCATCCTTTGTAAATTTTACTAGTGCCTTGACCCATCAGATTATCACTATTAATCAAACCAGAATTGTCCCCGTTATGGGGGAGGAATGGTGGAGTGCCATGGCCCAGTTGGGGGGTTGGGTGCAGCGATGGGGAGGCACTATGTCCTTCACCATCCTCGGGTTACTCCTGGCCGGTCTTGGGCTTTTTGCTCTGTGCAAGGTCCAACAAACCTTCAGGCGAAAGGAACAAGTTCATAGACAAGTTCTGCTCAGTCTCACCCATGGCTCCCCCGGCAGCCATCAGGTGTGGGTGCAAATGCTCCACAGATAATGAGGTGATCCCCATGACGGGCAACTCATGGGAAGCCGCCCCGCCTAAGACAGGAGATCAGGGACCTCCAATGACGGGTAAGGGGAAGGTCTAACCCATGTGACCTAAGACAGGGGCACCTCATATAAAATAAAAAAGGGGGAATTGTGGGAACAAGACAGCCCTGACACTCCCACAGGCCCCAACAGCCATTATAAAGACATGTGTGGTGAGCAAGATGTTATTTCCCTTCTGGGAAATTGTTTACATAATCTGTTCCGAGAACGCCGGGACCGTGCCTTGAACCCTGGCTTGTAACTAATCGCCTCTTTCCGGAGCTCCCCTCCCCTCACAGGGCTAGGGTATAAAACCTAACCTGGGAAAACAATAAAGAGCCTTTTAGCCTCAAGCCTGTGTTCCTGTGTGCTCAATCCCGACACCCTCCGCAGATACTCGGGCCAGGCTGCGCGGGCGCGGCAATGGAACCCAGGAGTGCTCTACCACTAAGCGACCCCTCCAGCTCTTTTTATTTTTTTTGAGATTGGGTCTCGCCAAGTTGCCCAGGCTGGCCTCGAACTTGCCATCTTTCTACTTGATCCTCCTGAGTGGCTAGGGTTACAGGCACACACCTCCTTGCCCTGTTCCAAAGGTGTCTTTGGGGACTTGTATTAGCCAACAAGATTGCAGCCGAAGAATACTTTAAGAAAAGAAAGGAGCCAGCCAGGCATGGTGGCGCACTCTTGTAATCTTAGTACTTGGGAGGCGGAGACCAGAGGATCCGGGTTCGCGGCCAGCCTCATCTACTTAGTGAGGCCTCCGCAACTTCATGAGACCCGGTTTCAAAATAAAGGATAAATAGGGCCGGGGGCCGGGCGTGGTGGCGCACGCTTGTGGTCCCAGTACTTTGGGAGGCGGAGACTGGAGGATCCAGGTTCGCGGCCAACCTCAGCGCGCATGCGCGCGCGCGATCTCTCTCTCTCTCTCTCTCTCTCTCTCTCTCCCTCTCTCTCTCTCTACCTAGTGAGGCCCTCCGCAACTTCGTGA
>PVJS01031370.1:7069-23551 GCA_004027185.1 Glis glis | reverse complement strand
AGGTAGAATGCCCCTGGGTTCAATCCCCGGTACTGCAAAAAAAAAAAAAAAAAAGAACTAATATAATACTATTACTATTGAAGCTGCCCATACAGTCTGATTTTCACAGCAGCCATATAAGGCCAGGGGATTCAGTCAAGCTCACAAAGCGATTAAATGAAGACTCCTCAAGCCAGGTCTTCAAACCAGATCTTCTGACCAAAAAGCCCACTTTCTTTTTCTCTTTTCTTTTTTTTTTTTTTTTTTTTTTTTGGTGGTACTGGGGATGGAACCCAGGGGCATTCTACCTCCAAGCTACACCCCCAGCCCTATTTTATTTTTATTTGAAAACAGGGTCTTGCTAAGTTGATGAGAGTCCACTACTTGCTGAGACTGTCCTCGAATCTGGGATCCTCCTGTCTCAGCCTCCCAAACTGGGATTAAAGGTGTGCACCACCACGCCCAGCTCAAGCCCACTTTCTTTCCATACTTTTAATTATTCTATTGCTTGGATTTGCTTTTCTGCTGTACTTAAATCCTGTTTATTCTTCATGCCCCCAACTCCTACAAGAAATCCTCTCCAACTACCATAGTTACATTTTATTATTATTTTTTTTACTACTCTTTTCAAAGTTCAATGAAAGCAAGGCCTATATTTTATACTCCTTTTGTCATCCCTCCTAAATTTAGCACTCTGCTAGACTCAGAGTAGTTAATCACTTAACATATATATGATGCTCGCTTGAGGAAACCATTACATCATTACACACAAAAATTCTATGTATTGTCTGCCCACCACACCAAAATCTAGGAAATCCTGCATTTTCATTAATGTTATCAAGCCTGTGAATTCCAAGGGTCAAAGGAAAAGAGAGCAACTGCAAAGGATGTGATTTTACAAGCATTCACTGAAAGCAAACATTACTAGCTAATTTTCTTACAGAAAGTAGTTTCTATTTGTCTCTTCTTTTACCTGTTCTCCCACCTCATCAAGATTGATTGAATGGAAATCAAAAACTTTCTTACATTTCAATGAAAGCACTTAAAAATTAATTTGCCTATATCTTTATCTTCCCATAATTGTACCCACAAGCATAGTAACGCCAATGGATAAACCTTCTGAAGGCTCTGCTGCCTCTATCTCCACCTCTTCCAGACCTCAGAATGTGCCAGTGCTCCAAGGCTCTGGCTCTGTTCCAGGCCCCTTCTCTTTCATCACACAATCTTCTCAGTGGCCACTAATATCCATATACAGATCATGACTAATGTCCACGTACAGATCACCAGATTCTACCTCCAATAATGGAGAAACTGGACACCCATAAGACCGAAAACAAACTGTGATATATAACTCACACTTTATACAAAAGCTAAGTCAAAATGAATCACACACTTAGTAAAACTATAAGCCAGGCGTGCTCACGCATGCCTATAATCCTAGTACTTGAGAAGCTGAGACAGGAGGATCGCAGGTTCCAGGACAGCTTCAGCACATAGTGAGACTCCTCAGCCTAGCAAGACCCTGTTTCAAAATAAAAATAAAATAGGGCTGGAGATATAGCACAGAGATAGAATGTCCCAGGGCTCAATCCCCAGTACAAAAAAAAAAGTTAAGTAAAAGTATAAAGCTTCTACGCCAGGCGTGGTGGCACACGCTTGTAATCCCAGTACTTTGGGAGGCAGAGACCGGAGGATCCGGGTTCCCGGCCAGCCTCAGTTCTCTCTCTCTCTCTCTCTCTCTCTCTCTCTCTCTCTCTCTCTACTTAGTGAGGCCCTCCACAACTTCGTGAGACCTGGTTTCAAAATAAAGTATAAAAAATAGGGCCGGGGGTGTAGCTTGGAAGTAGAATGCCCCTGGGTTCAATCCCCGGTACCGCAAAAAAAAAAAAGTATAAAGCTTCTAAGAAAAAGACAATTTTAGCAGGCATAGTAGTGCAAGCCTATAATTCTCAGCTCCCTGTACTTAGGGAGCTGAGTCAGGAGGGTCACAGGTTCAAGGCCAGCCTCAGCAACTTAGTGAGGCCCTCAGCAACTTTGTGAGACCCTGTTTCAAAGTAATAAATAAAACAGGGCATGGGCTGTGACTCACAGATACAATGCCCCTAGGTTCAATCCACAGTACCATTAAAAAATAGAAAAATAAAGCAAGTCATGAGTCAGGTGTCATGGTGCTCACCCACTCCCAGCTATCTGGGCAGCTGAGGAAGGAAAATGGCTTGAGCCCAGAAGGTCAAATTTAGCCTAGGCAATATAGAGACCCACTCTCATTTAAAAAAAAAAAAAAAAAGCAGCAGCAGCAAACCCTTATTAACATGACAAGATTAATAAGAGTTGGTATAGACAGAGCTGGGCATGGTGGCACACACTTGTAATCCTGGTACTTGAGAGGCTGAGATAGGAGGATCGCAGGTTCGAAGCCAGCCTCAGCAACTTAGGCCCTCCACAACCTAGTGAGACACTGTCTCCAAATAAAAAATAAAACAGGGCTGGAGGTGTGGCTTAGAATTAGAATGCCCCTGGGGTCAATCCCCAGTAACACACACACACACACACACACACACACACTCTACACGTTGGTATAGAGCCAGGCATGGTGGCACACACCTGTAATCCCAGCATTTGAGAGGCTGAGACAAGTGGATTGCAGGTTTGAAGCCAGCCTCAGCAACTTAGCAAGACCCTGTATCAAAAATTAAAAAATAAAACCAGGCGTCGTGGCGCACGCTTGGAATCCCAGTACTTGGGAGGCGGAGACAAGAGGGAGGATCGCAGGTTCACAGCCAGCCTCAGCTACTTAGTGAGGCCCTCCAAAACTTAGTGAGACCCTGTTTCAAAATAAAAAATAAAAAATAGGGCTGGGGGTGTAGCTCAGAGGTAGAATGCCCCTGGGTTAAATCCCCAGTACTGTAAAAAAAAAAAACAAAATAAAAGGGGTTGGGGATGTAGAATGCCCACCGGTTCAATCCATTGTACAAATACATAGTACAAATAGTCAGTATGGAACTGACTATTAACAATTTTCTAAAGTCTTAGCCACAAAAATCATTTTACCAATAAATGGAAGCTTTAACCTAAACCTCATCCACCTTCCACAAGCAAGAGAAGTCTCAAAGAATTAATTAGCCCATAAGACAGTAATTCATTATGTTTTATTTATTTTTTTTTTGTGGTACCGGGGATTGAACCCAGGGGCGTTCTACCTCCGCGCTACACCCCCGGCCCTATTTTTTATACTTTATTTTGAAACTGGGTCTCACGAAGTTGCGGAGGGCCTCACTAGGTAGAGAGAGAGAGAGAGAGAGAGAGAGGGAGGGAGGGAGGGAGGGAGGGAGCGAGCGAGCTGAGGCTGGCCGCGAACCCGGATCTTCCGGTCTCTGCCTCCCAAAGTACTGGGATTACAAGCGTACGCCACCACGCCGGGCATGTTTTATTTTTAAATAACCTTCCAGCTGGGCATGATGGCACACACTTGTAATCCCAGGACTTGAGAAGCTGAGACAGGAGGATCGCAGGTTCGAATGCCTCTGGGTTCCATTCCCAGTACAATAAATAACCTTCCTACTTGGCCACAGAGTTTGAGTCAGGTGTTGAATGATAGGTTCATTTTTCTTTTTTTTTTTTTTTTTGCGGTACAGGGGATTGAACGCAGGGGCGTTCTACCTCCGCGCTACGCCCCTGGCCCTATTTTTTTTATGCTTTATTTTTGAAACCAGGTCTCACGAAGTTACGGAGGACCTCACTAGGTAGAGACAAGAGAGAGAGAGAGAGACAGAGAGAGAGACAGAGACAGAGAGACAGAGAGAGAGGAGAGAGATGGATCCATCGATCATGCGCGCGCGCATGCACGGTAAGGTTGGCTGTGAACCAGGATCCTCCGGTCTCCGCCTCCCAAAGTACTGGGATTACAAGCATGCGCCACCACGCCCGGCTTAGGTTCATTTCTTGCAATGAAACTTCTATAAATACAAAAATGGAATTTTTTTTGCAGTACCGGGGATTGAACCCAGGGGTGTTCTACCACCGCGCCACGCCCCGTCCCTATTTTTTATACTTTACTTTGAAACTGGGTCTCACGAAGTTGCGGAGGGCCTCATTAAGGAGAGAGAGAGAGAGAGAGAGAGAGTGAGCACTGAGGCTGGCCGCGAACCTGGATCCTCCAGTCTCTGCCTCCCAAAGTACTGGCATTACAAGTGTGCGCCACCACGCCCGGCTTATACTTTATTTTGAAACTGAGTCTCACGAAGTTGAGGAGGGCCTCACTAAGTAGCTGAGGCTGGCCCCAAACCCGGATGCTCCGGTCACCGCCTCCCAAGTACTAGGATTACAAGTGTGCGCCACCACGTCTGGCTCTATTTTTCTTTTTTCCTTTTTTTTTTGTGTGTGTGGTACTGGGGATTGAACCCAGGGGCGTTCTACCTCCGGGCTACACCCCCAGCCCTATTTTTTATTCTTTAATTTGAAACAAGGTCTCACTAAGTAGCTGAGGCTGGCCGTGAACCCGGATCCTCCTGTCTCAGCCTCACAACTACTGGGATTACAAGCGCCCACCACCACGCCCGGCTCCCAGCCCTATTTTTCTTTATTTTGAAACAGGGTGTCAATAAATTGCAGAGGGCCTCACTAAGTTGGTGAGGCTGGGCGCAAACCTATGATCCTCCTGTCTCAGCCTCCCAAATACTGGGATTACAAGCGTGCGCCACCACACCTGGCTCAAAAACGGAATTATTAATATGGCTTTCCAAAATCTTTCAAGCAAAAAGGTTACATAGCTCAAGGATATAATCTAGAACCAAAAGAAAGGATTTTTTTAAATCTCATGACTTTCACAAACTTACCTATACACAAACCATGAGAATAAGGTACAAAGTATTCTTTCTTTTCTACCTGCATATGAAAAAGCAACAATAGCCATAATGCACTAACAATGCAATAAGCATTACATTGAAGGAAATATTTTTGAATTGTAGTAGAATTTTTTACTGTTCTTTGAAGGGCAGCATTTGGGAGGAGGTGTTGGATGATAGCTATTCTCTTTTAAAAACTATTGATTGAGCCCGGTGTGGTGGCACACGCTTGTAATCCCAGTACTTGGGAGGCTGAAACAGGAGGATCACAAGTTCGCAGCCAGACTCAGCTACTTAGTGAGGCCCCCTGCAACTTAGTGAGACCCTGTTTCAAAATAAAGAATAAAAAATAGGCCTGGGGGTGTAGCTCAGATGTAGAATACCACTGGGTTCAATCCCCAGTTCCACAAAAAAATAAAAATAAATTTAAAAAATAGGGCTGGGGGGGTGTAGCTCAGAGGTAGAATATCACTGGGTTCAATCGCCAGTACAGGAAAAAAAAGTATTGATTGTTCTTTGGATTCCAAAGTTGAGTTAAAAAAATTTATTGAGGCACTTATTCATTTGCTTGATGAAATTATGACCAAAGAATAATTTCCAAATCTCTTTTTCCAAGGTGATATCCTACTGTATTGGTGAGGAGCCAGTTTGTAGGCTTTTACAAGTTGTTTTAGGCCAAGAATTGACTTACCTTTACCATCTAATAACATTGTTCCTTGATTGAATAATATGGTTATAGTCACTTTTCAAAGAGTATTGTGGCTTACAAAGCTTATTTGAGAAAAAAAATCATTTACACTGGCAGTCAGCCAATATTTTATAAGCTACAATTTTCCATTGAATAGCTAGTGGTTTGTAGCTCCATAATTTGTGGTTCTTCTGAACTTGTAAAAAGATTACACATATTTAAAAATGACCTTATCACTTTAATGTTTTAAGTAACATACAACTGTCACATTTTGTTACGCTGTAGTATTCTTGTTTTACTTAATTTTCCTGGACTGAGAATCTGTTTTAAGTCAATAATTTATATAGTGTAATTACATCCCCCCCAAAAAATAACACCAACCAAACTACCAAACAAACCTAACAGCGCAAAACTCCTTTAGTAATGTCATAGGAACAGTTACAGGAAAGGGAATGTTAGCATTTCTACATTAGTCTGCCAGAATCCTTGCAGTATCCATGCTATTCTATTATTCATCCACAGCTGCCCTGATGTGTTGAACTACATGCTTTGTAGATTTGTTTAGTGGGTTTTTTTAGTGTGTGTGTGTGTGTGTGTGTGTGTGTGTGCGTGCGCGTGCACACGCCACCCCGCCCAAGCACTAAAATAGTGTATTTGGCTGGGAATGGTGGTGCCTGCCTGTAATACCAGTACTTGGGAGGCTGAGACAGGAGAATTGCAGGTTTGAGGCCAGCCTCAGCAATGTAGCAAGGCTTCCAGCAACCTAGCAAGCTCCTGTTTCAAAACAAAAAATTATAACATCTGGGGGTGTCACTCAGAGAATTCCCCAGTATCACAAAAAAATGAATGAATGTATAAATAAATACTGTTTTTCTACAAAGTCGTAGATGAAGATGTTTCCTCTGTATATATTTTTTCTCCAATGGGATCTTAATATTTTCATTATATTCTAATGAAAATATATATATTCTAATATATGAAAAAACATACTACTCATCTATGATCTTGAATTAATTTTATTTTCTCTATCAAACAGCAAGTAATACTAATCTTACTAATATCATGATCAATTAATTTTTTTTACAAAAGGGCAAATAACTGGGTGTGGTGACCCACACCTGTCATCCCAGTAATTGGGAAGCTGAGACAGGAGGATCACAGGTTCGAGACCAGCCTCAGGAACTCAGCAAGACCCTCAGCAACTTGGCGAGACCCTGTTTCAAAATAAAAAATAAAAAGGGATGGGGGTGTAGCAGGGAGGTAGAATGCCCCCTAAGTTCAACCCCAGAACCAGAAAAAAAAAGGGCAGATAATCTGTAAAAATACTAGAAACTACAAATCTATTTTTTTTTTTTGCGGTATCGGGGATCGAACCCAGGGGCATTCTACCTCCACGCTACACACCCCGGCCCTATTTTTATATACTTTATTTTGAAACCGGGTCTCACAAAGTTGCAGAGGGCCTCACTAGGTAGAGAGAGAGAGAGAGAGAGAGAGACAGAGAGAGAGAGAGCTGAGGCTGGCCACGAACCCGGATCCTCCGGTCTCCGCCTCCCAAAGTACTGGGATTACAAGCGTGCACCACCACGCCCGGCTTACAAATCTATTTTTTAAAAATAGGGTAACAATGTGAAAATAAAAATATAAACTGCATCTTAATTTTGCAAATCTAAGCTAATTATTCTTTGTAAATTCTCCAATCTAATCTGATGGAGTAATTACCTGAACAAGCACTTCACATTTCAGTATAACAAAATAGCCTCCTCTCTCTTTATTTGTCACATCTGTGACAGAGAACACTGCATTAGTCATCTTTTTACAAGATTATGTCTTACCCCTCCAGCTAGACTATAAATTGAAGAGATGAATTATGAATTATGAGTTTTTCATAATTCATCTTTAACAGAACTTAATACAATGCCTTATCTATAAAAAGCATTCAAATATTTAATGGCAATTCACCACTTTTCAAAATTAGGCTGTTCTTTATTTCAAGGAATGAGATGTTTCTAAGGCTAAGGCTTATACAGCAATTCATTCCACAGTAATGTCCAGATTATGTATTTATTAAAGCTGTAGTCAGCAAACCTGGCTGCTCCCTTTAGCTTACCAATCTGTCTAACTCCATGGTTCTACAAGTGTAGTCTACTTCTGAAGGTCCTCAAATCCCTTTCAGATGTCTGCTAGGCCCAAACTAATTTTCACAGTCGTAAAGAAGTGATGTGTCTTTTTTACTCATATTCTCTCATGAGTATAGAGTTTTCTAAAGGCTATATAATATGTGAAGATGGTTTATAATGAAATGTGTCACATTTGGAATATCAACATAATTCAATGAATCAGTGTTTTCCAAATGACCAATGCATGATATTATGAAATCATACATGGATAATGTGTGGTGGTGCATGCTTATAATCCCAGTACTTGGGAGGCAAAACAGAGGATCACAGGTTCGAAGCCAGCCTCAGCAACTTAGTGAGGCTCTCAGAAACTTAGCAAGACCCTGTTTCCAAATAAAAAACAGCTGGGTGTGGTGGCGCACACTTGGAATCCAGTACTTGAGAGGCTGGGACAGAAGAATTGCAAGTTTGCAGCCAGCCTCAGCAACTTGTGAGGCCCTCCGCAACTTAGTGAGACCCAGTTTCAAAATAAAGAATAAAAAATAGGGCTGGGAGTGTAGCTCGGAAGTAGAATACCCCTGGGTTCAATCCCCAGTACCGAAAAAAAAAAGTCCTGAATTAAAAGTTTGAGCCGGGCATGGTGGCGCATGCTTGTAATCCCAGTACTTAGGAGGTGAAGACCGGAGGATCCGGGTTCGCAGCCAGCCTCAGCTACTTAGTGAGGCCCTCCGCAACCTCGTGAGACCCAATTTCAAAATAAAGTATAAAAAATAGGGCCAGGGGTGTAGCTCGGAGGTAGAACGCCCCTGGGTTCAATCCTTGGTACTGCAAAAAAAAAAAAAGTTTGAGAGCCAGGCATGGTGGTGCAAGCCTATAATCCCAGAGCTTGGGAGGCTAAGACAGGAAGATCCCAGGCTCCAGGAAAACCTCAGCAACTTAGTGAGACTCTGTTTCAAAATAAAAAATAGCAGGGCATGGTGACGCACACTTGTAATCTCAGTACTTGAGAGGCTGAGGCAGGAAAATTGCAGGTTCATGGCCAGCCTCAGCAACTTGTAAGGCCCTCTGCAACTTAGTAAGACCCTGTTTCAAAATAAAGAATAAAAAATAGGGCTGGGGGTGTAGTTCGGAGGTAGAATGCCCCTGGGTTCAATCCCCAGTACTGCAAAAAATTTAAAAAAAAAACAAAACAGGGCTGAGGGTGTAGCCCAGAGGTAGAATGCCCCTGGGTTCCATCCCCAGCACCACACACACACACAAAAATAAAAGTTTGAGAATTGCTGGCCTAAAACTTAAGTTGCTTTTGGTGTTCCCCATACTAGGTTATTTGACCATTTCACCTGGGAAATGCAGACATGTAAACACTGTTTAAATTGGAGAAGTCACTAAGCTCTTGACAAATGTTTTGTACTTATTTTGTAGTGAGCAGTACCCTCCACCAATGAACCGACAACTTAGATTTTCAGTAGAGAACTTTGGCAAAAAATATCACCCTTCTCATTGATTCCCATTTCATAAAGAATAATCATTTAGCTATATAACCTGTTTTAAGTAACAAGAAAAACAGTACAACCAAACAGCACTTACTGAGTACAGAGCAAATGCCAGACACTGTGCTGTACGTACATTATCTCATAATCCTCAGGACCCCACAAACAAACAACAGAGCCAGAAAGTAACTCAGATTTACTTGCTAAAGGTCGCACAGTTAATAAATGGTGGAATCAGGACTCAAAATCTAGCTTGTGTGACTCCAAAGTCCAGTGCCCTCTCCACCAGACCAGGTTAGCTTCACAAGAACTGGAATGAAATCAGACCTGTCACTTATTCTGTGTCCTTGAGCAAGTCACAACTTCTCTCAACCAGCTTTCTCCTCTACAAGATAAGAGGGTTAGTCGAGCTGATCTCCAAAGTTCCCTCCATAGCTAATATTCTTAGATTGATTCATCATAACTTCAACTCTACAGTTAGAAAGTAAAAAGTCTGTTGGGATGGGCGTGGTGGCGCACACTTGTAATCCCAGTACTTGGGAGGTGGAGACTGGAGGATCCGGGTATGCAGCCAGCCTCAGCTACTTAGTGAGGCCCTCCGCAACTTAGTGAGACCCTGTTTCAAAATAAAGGATAAAAAAATAGGGCCGGGCGTGTAGCTCGGAGATAGAATGCCCCTGGGTTCAATCTCCGGTACCGCAAAAAAAAAAAAAAAGTCTGTTGGATGTTTTTCTATACTGAACAAGAGAAATGATGCAAATGATAGGGAAGTAATGAGTAAAATTAATAGGCTAGGATATAGTTTTTCATGCTTTAATATAAACAATACTGTATATTTCTTTCATTCCAGACAATGAAAGCCTCTCTCTGCCATAAGCTTGGGCATCCTGCCCACTGACATCTCTAAGTGTGTAAGCACCTGTTGACATGCTACACAAAAACACCTAACTGAAGGATTGCTCTAAGGAGACAAATTATTAGCTTGTATAGCACTACATAATTTTTTAGGCAAATTTATAATTATTTGGGGTGTGTGTGTGTGTGTGTGTGTGTGTGTGTGGTGTGTGTATGTATATGTTTTACTAGCGATTGAACCTAAGGGTGTTCTAGCTCTGAGCTACACCTGCAGCCCTATTTTTTAATTTTTGAAATGGTGCCTCACTAAGTTTCTGAGGGCTTTGCTAAATTGCTGAGGCTGGCTTCTAACCTGCCATTTTCCTGTCTCAGCCTCCCAAGTACTGGGATTACAGGCATACGCCACCACACCCGGCTAAAATTTATAATTATTAGTGGAGATATTTGTCAAGCATTTCTGAGAAAAGGAAGGCAAGCTGCAGAAATCAGTGACTACTGACACATGGCACTTCAACACACATACACACACACACAAATATCCAAGAAGAAATATATTGATTGCAGGACAGTATACATATGAC
Organism: Glis glis; assembly: GCA_004027185.1. Classification (NCBI taxonomy): domain Eukaryota; kingdom Metazoa; phylum Chordata; class Mammalia; order Rodentia; family Gliridae; genus Glis; species Glis glis. The sequence goes on along the minus strand of PVJS01031370.1, from coordinate 12,994 downwards.
GTTTTATTGACTTCATATAGTCTAGACTACCAAAATTTAGGCTTCTGCCTATAACAGCTACAATTTGAACACAATTTACTATGTGCCAAATACTGAGCTGTCTTTAGAAACAACACCTTTGATTCTATTCTGTAGAGTTGTGAGGTATTATATTCATTTTAAAAATGAATGAAGGTTGCACAGCTAGTTAAGTGTCAGAAAAAAGATTTGAAAACAAATCTGAGCTGGGCATGGTGGTGTATGCCTGTAATCCCAGTACTTGGGAAGCTGAAACAGGAGGATCGTAGGTTTGAAGCCAGCCTCAGCAACTTAGCGAGACCCTGTTTCCAAATAAAAAATAAATTCAGTCTGGGAGTGTAGCTCAGAGGTAGACTGCCCCTGGATTCAATACCCAGCACCACAATAAAAAAAAAAGAAACTGACCAACTGCAAAGCCTGTACTCTTTACATTTTTCCTGGTTCCACAATGAAACCTTGTCTTTAGGTCAAATCAGAAAAGCAACGTATAATATGGGTGTTTTAAAACTTTTAAATAAAAGTTTTTTAAAAGCCTATAGTCCATTTATGGAGGTATCTATTGTTTAGGTTATAGCAAAAGTCATAAGGTCGCTGTCAAAAATCTATACTTCTTTGGATAATTATCAAGACACTTAAACTCAGGATATCTGTAGAAGGCCACTGTTGCTGTAGCTTTATATTCTTGTTATGTTCACAAAATCCTTTTAAAAACTTTCTGTCCAGCCGGACATAGTGGCACACACTTGTAATCCCAGTACTTGGGAGGCTGAGACAGGAGGCTCACAGATTCCCAGCCAGCCTTAGCTACTTAGTGAGGCCCTCAACTTAGACCCTATTTCAAAATAAAGAATAAAAAATAGGGCTGGGGGTATAGTTCAGAGGTAGAATGCACTTGGGTTCAATCCCCAGTACAAAATAAATAAATAAATAAATAAATAAATAAATAAATAAAAATTAATTAATTAATTAATTAATTAATTAATGGGACAGCCAGGCATGGTGGCACATGCTTGTAATCCTAGTACTTGGGAGATAAAGACAGGAGGATCACAGGTTCATGGCCAGCCTCAGCTACTTAGTGAGGCCCTCCACAACTTAGTGAGAGCCTGTTTCAAAATAAAAAATAAAATAGGGCTAGGGGTGTAGCTCAGAGGTAGAATGCCCCTGGGTTCAATCCCCAGTACCAAATAAAAACCTTCTGTCCAAAGTAGCCAGGAAGCTATATTTCATACATATACAGCCTGGGGGGGGGTTACTAAGGACTGAACTCGGGGGCATTCTACTTCCAAGCTACACACCCATCCCTATTTTATTTTTTATTCTGAAACAGGGTCTAAGTTGCTGAGGGCCTCACTCGGTTGCTGAAGCTGGTCGCAAACCTGCAATCCTCCTGCTCAGCCTCCCAAGTACTGGGATTACAAGTATGCACCACCATGCCCGATTTACATATATAGCTTTTACATAAAATGCAGTATACTGAAGCATATTAACTCTGTGCCATTTCTGAGGAGAAGAAAAGTTACATCATTCAAGCCAAAACACAAGAGAAAAGTGACAAGGTTTACATGGTGCCTTACCAGGAGCTTTCAGAGAAAGAACTGAAAATTGGCATACTGAAAGTTCTTTTAATCTTTTCCTTTCTTTTTTTTTTTTTTTTTTTTTTTTGGTGGTACTGGGGATGAAACCCAGGGATGTTCTGCCTCTGGGCTACACCCCCAGACCTATTTTATTTCTTATTTGGAAACAGAGTCTTGCTAAATTGCTAAGAGCCTCACTAAGTTGCTGAGGCTGACTTTGAACCTACAATCCTCCTATCTCAGCCTCCCAAATACTGGATTACAGGAATATGCTTTTTCACCAGGCACTTATTTTGACTTTTTGTTTTTGCGGTACTAGGGATTGAACACAGGAGCATTCTACCTCCGAGCTACACCCCCAGCCCTATTTTTTATTCTTTAGTTTGAAACAGGGTCTCACTAAGTTTTGGAGAGCCTCACTAAGTAGCTGAGGCTAGCCGCGAACCTGCGATCCTCCTGTCTCAGCCTCCCAAGTACTGGGATTACAAGCATGCGTCACCACGCCCGGCTTATTTTGACTTTTTTAAAGTTTAAAAGAAACCTGTGATGAAGCTGGATTGCCACCACACCCAGCCTGAACCACTTTTTTTTTAAATTATCTTAAATGGAAAATTAGCCAAGCACGGTAACACACGTTACACACGTAGCATGTCTCAAATCCCAGCAATGAGGAGGCTGAGGCAAGAGGATCGCAAGTTTAAGGACAGCCTGGGCAACTTAGTAAGACCCTGTCTTAAAAAAGAGTTGGGGATATAGCTCAGTGGTAGAGTACCATAGGTTCAATCACTAGTAGTGCAAAAGGGGGGAGATGGGAAGAATCAATGAAGTTCCCACACTGCTAAGATTAATATTTAACTACTCAAGTTAAATCAATTTTATGAATTTGAAGTCAAATTAATTATTCACTAAAAATAAATGGGAAGGAAAAAATTGAGAACTGATAACACATCTCAGAAGCTACGTTGCAACTTCTTTTAATTATTTATAATGATGTCTACTAAAAAGTTCCAGCCAGGCGTGGTGGCACACACCTGTAATCCCAATACTTGGGAGGTTGACACAGGAGGATCGCAGGTTCAAGGACAGCCTCTGCAAGTAGTGAGACCCTCAGCAACCCAGCAAGACCCTGTTTCAAAATAAAAATAAGAGCCGGGCGTGGTGGCACTCGCTTGTAATCCCAGTACTTGGGAGGCTGAGACCAGAGGATCCGGGTTCACGGCCAGCCTCAGCTACTTAGTGAAGCCCTCCGCAACTTAGTGAGACCCAGTTTCAAAATAAAGAATTAAAAAAATAGGACTGGGGTGTAGCTCGGAGGTAGAACGCCCCTGGGTTCAATCCCAGTACCACAAAAAATAAATAAATAAAATAGGACTGGGGGTATAACTCAGAGGAAGAATGCCCCTGAGTTCAATCCCCAGTGTCACACACCAAAAAAAAGTTCCAAAGGCTACTTCTTATTTTGTTCTTCCCCTACTGCATATAGATCACAACTGGTCAGAAGTGGCTACTGATCAGCGGGGTGCAGTGGCGCACGCTTGTAATCCCAGTACTTGGGAGGCGGAGACAGGAGGATCCGGGTTTGCAGCCAGCCTCAGCTACTTAGTGAGGCCCTCCACAACTTCGTGAGACCCGGTTTCAAAATAAAGTATAAAAAATAGGGCCAGGGGTGTAGCTCGGAGGTAGAATGCCCCTGGGTTCAATCCCCGGTACTGCAAAAAAAAAAAAAAAAGTGGCTACTGATGCACAGGACTAGCAATCTCAAATCTTCTTCCCTTAAACGTATACTGTCCTATCAAAACTATACTGAGTTCCCCAAACAAGATGATTCCTCCCATTTGTTGCTTACTGTCTGGTCACTCCCAGATTTAATAAAGAGAACACCCAACTTTTCAAGCCAACTAGGAATTTGCTTCCTGGAACCATCATTTATCAGCTAAGTAATTCTGGAATATTTGAACAAGACTTAGTTTTCTCATTTGAAATACAGTAACAGTTTTGAAAGGCCAATGTGAAGTTAGAGATAAAATGCATAAAGCATGTCTGCCATCAGTATTATTGTTACCTGCCTCTTTTGTAATGATACTACTGTTTGTAAGTATAATACATCTAATACTAAATAACAAAAGATTCTATTTCTTAATGGCAAATCGGAGATGAGTAAACACAAACTAGCCATAGTCTACTTTTCATGGTAAATATTTTTATTCTAATGATTTAGAATTTTTCAAATTGCTTTTTGGGAGCTGGATGTGGTGGCACATGCCTATAATCCCAGAACCTGGGAGGCTGACACAGGAGGATCAGAGGCTCAAGGCCAGCCTCAGCAATTAGTGAGACCCCCCAGCAACTTAGTGAAACCCTGTTTCAAAATAAAAAATAAAATAGGGATGGGGATGTAGCTCAGAGGCAGAAGCCCCCCAGGTTCAATCCAGTACCACAAGGAAAAAAAAATGCTTCCTCAGTAGGAGATTTTACTTTGAAATGACGGAAAAATTTTGGAACTACCTAAAGTAGTAGTTGCTCAGCATTGGAAATGTACTAAATACCACTGAAGCATTCCACTTAAGATGGTCATTAAAAATTTTTTTTTCAAGGAAACAAGGAAAAACCATGTTCTTAGTGAACATTATTAGGTACTAGCAATGTGACTAGTAGAGATTTTCTGGTCCATAGTTCTAAAGCAGAACCCTGACATAAGAGCCCAAGTTTGAAGCCGGGCATAGTGGCGCACACTTGTAATCCCAGTACCTGGGAGGCTGAGACCAGAGGATCCGGGTTCACGGCCAGCCTCAGCTACTTAGTGAGCCTCTGCAACTTAGCGAGACCCTGTTTCAAAATAAATAACAAAAAATAGGGCTGGGGGTGTAGCTCGGAGGTAGAATGCCCGAGTTCAATCCCTAATACCACAAAAAAAAAAAAAGAGCCCAAGTTTGGATGTCAAGAAATCCTGCCCAGTGTGGTGATACACGCCTGTAATCCCAGTACTTGGGAGGCTGAGACAGGAAGATCGGGGGTTTGAGGACAGTCTCAGCAACTTAGTGAGACCCTGTTTCAAAAGGAAAATAAAAAGGACTGGGGGTTTAGCTTAGAGGTAGAATGCCACTGGGTTCAATTCCCAGTATCATAAAGAAAGAAGGAGAAAGAGAAATAATTTACCTCTTACCCCAACTCTGCCACTAGTTGTGTGTGTGATTTTGGACTAGTGCCTTAACTAACTGTCTGGAACAAAGCAAGGCTAAAAAGACCTCACAAAGATTTAATAGAGAAATGACTAATATAAACTCAGGTCACTCTTCTAAAATGAAGCTGGTGCGGGGCGTGGTGGCGCAATCTTGTAATCCCAGTACTTGGGAGGCGGAGACTGGAGGATCCGGGTTAGCAGCCAGCCTCAGCTACTTAATGAAGCCCTCTGCAACTTAGTGAGACCCTGTTTCCAAATAAAGAATAAAAAATAGGGCTGGGGGTGTAGCTCAGAGGTAGAATGCCCCTGGGTTCAATCCCTGGTACCACAAAAATAAAATAAAATAAAATGAAGCTGGTAAACTGCAAGTTTTTAACTAATAAACTTAATGATGCCTTTTTACAACTATTTAAAAATGCATCAAATATAAAGATAAAAATTATGCATCATTAGGTAATCTATAAATAAAAATTGAGCAGGGTGTGGTGGCACACGCTTGTAATCCCAGTACTTTGGGAGGCGGAGACTGGAGGATCCGGGTTCACGGCCAGCCTCAGCTCTCTCTCTCTCCCTGTCTCTCTCTCTCTCTCTCTCTCTCTCTACCTAGTGAGGCCCTCCACAACTTCGTGAGACCCGGTTTCAAAATAAAGTATAAAAAATAGGGCCGGGGGTGTAGCGCAGAGGTAGAACGTCCCTGGGTTCAATCCCCAGTACCGCAAAAAAAATAAAAATAAAAATTGTATACATTAATCAACATTATTTTGCAGATAATTTATTTTCCTATAAATAAACTCTGGGTTAAAAACAACTCCTGCTAGCCCGGCGTGGTGGCACACATTTGTAATCCCAGTACTCGGGAGGCTGAGACAGGAGGATCACAGGTTCAAAGCCAGCCTTGGAAACTTAGCAAGACTCTCAGCAACCTAGTGAGACCATTTCCAAATAAGAAATAAAATCAGGCTGGGGGTGTAGCTTGGAGATAGAATGGCTCTAGGTTCAATCCCCAGTACCAAAAAAAAAAAAAAACAAATCCTGCTACTAGGGCTCTGAAAAGCACATAAATCTAAAAGCCTTATTCTGTTCTTGAATTTGCCTAGACTAGAAGCTAAATCCTCTGATTTCTTCTGGTATGTCTTTTTTTTTTTTTTT
>PVJS01031369.1:0-23456 GCA_004027185.1 Glis glis | reverse complement strand
CCAGGCGTGGTGGCGCACGCTTGTAATCCCAGTACTTGGGAGGCTGAGACAAGAGGATCGCAGGTTCGCCGCCAGCCTCAGCTATGTAGTGAGGTCCTCCGCAACTTAGTGAGACCCTGTTTCAAAATAAAGAATATAAAATAGGGCTGGGGGTGTAGTTTGGAGGTAGAATGCCCCTGGGTTCAATCCCCACTACCACAAAAATAATAATAATAATAGAGTTGTTTCTTCAAGCATACCCCTGCAGAAACCATTTTTTACTTAATCCATGCAGTAATCAGAAGACTAGAGACGTTCCCTCTGAATGAGGAAAACAGTGAATGAGTCATCTCCTCTCCGTTGATAAGGAGACCGCAGTCTAGGGCACCGCTGAGAAGCAGGCATCAGATGGTGCCTGGTCTAAGTCAGTCCTTGGAACAATCGGGATGATTTTGTCCTATGACATGCAGTAATCATTGGAGATGATATTTCAGTGACAACTCTAAGCACTATGTAATGTTTACTTCCTCAAACCAGGAAAAAAAAGGGGAGGACAAAAATATATTGCACTCTATTTATTCACAATAGTCACTAGGTGGAAAAGGAGAAAATATCTTGTTTTTGCACATGGCCAGCAAATGTGATATGATTTCCTGCTTGTTTAAAAAGCGCAAAATCAAGCTGGGCTTCATGCCTGTAATCCCAGTACTTGGGAGGCTGAGACAAGAGTTCGAGCAGCAGGTCCAAGACTAGCAGAGACAAGACTTCAAGACAGATTGAGACAGCAGGTTAGAGTCTAGCACCAGCAACTTAGCAAAACCCTTTTTCAAAATAAAAGGGGAGCTGGGCATGGTGGTGCACACCTGTAATCCCAGTATTTGGGAGGCTAAGACAAGAGGATTGCAGGTTCAAGGACAGCCTCAGAAATGTAGCAAGAGGAGGACTAAAGATGGAGGGATAGAGGGAGACACAGCGTGCTTCAGGCACTCCGAGACTCGGAACTCAACCAGCAGGAAGACTGCTTCTTGACAAGGAAAGAAAAGCAGCCAAAACTCAACAAAACAATGACAGTTGAAATGCAGCAGAATAGGAGGCAGCAGAGACAGAAGAGGACTGAAAAGAGCCCCACCAGGCATCTCACCTGGTGAGCGGAGAGCGGCGGCGGTGGCACCATCTTGGAGGCCACGTCAGCACCGCGGCTCCAAGAGACCTCCAGCAAAGAAGCAGCAGCTCCCTGTGAGGCCAGCAACTACAGACTATCACCAAAATCAATCAACTCTGGACCATGATGAAGCTCAAGTCGGACCAGACCTGCATCTAGGTTGGAGACGGCTACAAGAAGCAGGCCGCATGCTCTGCTTCCTCAGCGAGAGCGAGGAAGAGAGACAAAGATGATGTAGCCCTGCCCAGGAGCAGCCCAGCATGGAGGTCACCGGCAGATGAGCCATGGCCCCTCCCCAGACCACTGAGGACATGGGTAGGTGAGCCATAGCCCCCCTGGAGGACACAGGCGGGTGAGCCACGGCCTCACCCCGTGCACCCCCAGTGCTGAGGACGCGGGTGGGTGAGCCACGGCCCCCCTGGAGGACAAGGGCAGGTGATGGAGAAAACCTCAGATCAGTAAAGAAGGTGACATAAATGAGGAAGATGGGAGGGGAGGAGGGAAACATCCTAATGCACAGGACGTACATGCACAAATATATCAAAGTCAACTACTATGCTGAGCACGAGAAGGAGGGAGGGGGAGGCAATGGGGGTGGGAATTGGGGGAGGGCTAATTGACCGATGTGTGCATGTATATTTCTACCATCCTGAAACCCATCAAGATGTATGATTACAATGCACCAATAAAAATAAATAATAAATAAATAAATAATAAAATAAAATTTAAAAAAGAAATGTAGCAACCTAGCAAGACCCTGTTTCAAAACAAAAAATAAAGAGGTCTGGGGGTGTAGCTCAAAGGTAGAATACCCTTGGGTTCTATCCCAGTACCAAAAAAAAAGAGTAAAAGGGATACTATTATTATCCTTTTAAAAAGGAATAAACAATAATGCAACCAACTTAAAGTGTAAAAGGACATACAGTGAAAGGTAGGTCTCCCTCCCGCACCACTGTCCTCCCTACAAGGCCTCTCATCCCAGTCTTCTGCTCCTGTAATGGTCTACAAGTGTGTCAGCACTGAGGCCCCTGGCCTTTGTTTGTTTTAACTTAAGGGAGATGCCAAAAGTGTGTGTATGTGTGTGTGTGTGTGTGTGTGTGTGTTGCTGGAGATTGAACCCAGGGGCATTCTATCTCCAAGCTACACCCACAGCCCTATTTTATTTTTTAATTTGAAAACAGGGTCTCGCTACTTGCTGAGACTGGCCTTGAACCTGTGATCCTCCTGTCTCAGCCTCCCAAGTACTGGGATTATAGGTGTGTACCACCATGCCCAGCTGCCACCATTTTTAAAATGCTCCATTTGTAAGTCTCCAGGAACATGGGAAAGTTCCATCTTTTTTTATCCCTGAAATTACTGAGGAAGAGAGCAGAAATCCTCCCTCCCCCTACAATTGCCAGTAAGTTTCATTCATTTAAAATTTTACTTAGGTTCTACTCTGTAAGAAAAGAAGACAGACAAAAATCAGGGTTGATGTCAAGTGTCATGAATACCCTTCCAGTGAAGTCTGCATTGCACCATAAACCATCAGTTTTAGACACAGAACACCACACAATGGATGCTCGTTTTCCTGAGATTAGATGCTCCAGAACTTCCATTTAGAGTATTTTCCCTGAAAATCAGGGGTCTTAAAACCCATGTAAAAGCAAGTTCGGGCTGCCCGTTGTACAAGGGATTTGAAACAGTCCGTTCTGAAACACTGCTTCTCACCTGCCCTTGGTAGCTGCACTAGTTCCTCATTCATTTGTCGCCACATCTGCAGAAGGCCTGAGTAGACCAGGTAGGATGGGGGAGTCAAATGTTTCCAGAGAAGGAAATCCTGAGCATCTTTAAGAGCCTTGGGGTAGGGGTGGGGCCACAGTGAGAGGCTCAGAAGGACAGGCAGAGGGAGGAGGTCAGCAGGCTTTGCAGCCCGCAATGGTGGGAAGGGGACAGAAACATCTATGGGGGCTGTAGGTAGCAAGACTAAAGAAACTCATCAGCAAGCCTGAAATGATTTTTGTTTGTCTTTTGTTCCTCCCAGTAAGAAAAGGGAGGAACAAAGCCAATATGGAGTATTTTATGCCAGAAGCTCAGAAATAAATGAAAATGCACATGAGTCAGAACTGATGTTCTCTTTTTTTTTTCTTTTTCTTTTTTTTTTGTGGTACCGGGGATTGAACCAGGGGCGTTCTACCTCAGAGCTAGACCCCCGGCCCTATTTTTTAATATTTATTTTGAAACCGGGTCTCACGAAGTTGCGGAGGGCCTCACTAAATAGCTGAGGCTGGCCGCGAACCCGGATCCTCCGGTCTCAGCCTCCCAAGTACTGGGATTACAAGCGTGCGCCACCACACCTGGCTCTGATGTTCTCCTATCAGTCAATGCTGGTTGAGCGGACGAGTGGTACCTGAAACACATATATTAACTACAACCATCACAGTATATTTTTGCTGCTTTTTTTTTAAACAGGGTCTCGCCAAGTTGCTGAGGCTGGCCTTGAACCTGCAATCCTCTTGTCTCAGTCTCCCATGTACTAGGATTACAGACATGCGCCAGCATGCCTGGCTTACATTTGCTGCTTTTTATCCTACAGTATTTATCCTTGATATTTTGAAGATATACTAAATATATCTTAAATTGTGGCCTTGGGAAGTATGCTGCCTGTTTGATCTTCTCCATAGAATTTTATCACATCTAACTTTCAGTGCAACATTATTGACTCTCAGGCATATTTTTCCTGAAGTGAACCTTCAGTTAATGAACTTTTGGATGATGTAACTACAGGATGAAAAAACTCTGAAATGTAGGAATAGTGAATTAAACTGAGTCATCAAAACAGCTTGTCGACGTTCCAGCCCATATAAAGAACGATGTGGTTTACAGGTTACTGGCAAAGGACACTGGTCTCTCTGTTTGCAGCCAAAGGCAGAGCTAGGTGCCAACTGCGCAAATGCAGTTTATAATTCAGTCATCCGACCAGATTTAAAATTATGCAATTCTAAAATCAATTTTTTTTTATTTGGAGGAGTCATAGTATTTCAAACTGTTTATTCAAGGTGAGGCTGTATTACTAGTTTTGTGTGTGGGGGGGTATTCTACCTCTGAGCTACACCCCCAGCCCCTATTTTATTTTTTATTTGGAAACAGGGTCTCGCTACGTTGCTAATGTCCTAAGTTGTGGAGGCTGGCCTCAAACCTGTGATCCTCCTATCTCAGCCTCGCGAGTACTGGGATTATAGGCATGAGCCAACATGCCCAGCTTGTTACTACTTTTATATCATGTTATCTCATTTGCATAATTCATTTTTCATAAAATGGGATCATACCATATTCATTTCTTCACAGGAATTATATCGGGAAAATCCACCCTTTGCTTTCCTTCTTTGTTGAAATCCTATATATCCCTTCCTTTCTCTCCCTAAATGATTTCACTCAATCTCATAGCTCTAATCACCATCTATATGCTGATGACTCTCAAAGTTACCATTTTCAGCCCTAGCCATTCTATCTACATCTCTACAAGAATGCCAAACGGCAGGAAATGGAGGGAACTGGAGAACATTATGCTAAGTGAGATTAGTCAGTCACAAAGAGTGAAAAGTCTGATGTTCTCCCTAATATGTGGAAGCTAGGGAGAACAGGACTTAGAAGGGACTCCAGACAAAAAAGGAGAAAACTTCAGTTGAGCAAAGAAGGCGACCTAACTGAGGGAGATGGGAGGGGGGAAGAGGGAAATACACTAATACACACGATGTATATATACAAACTTATCAGAGTCAATCACTATGCTGAGCATGGACAGGAGGGAAGGGGGAGGGAATAGGGTGGGATTTGAGGGAGGGCTAAATGAGCAATGTGTGCATGCATGCTTCTCATACCCTGACACTTACCAAAATGAATAACTACAATGCACCATAAATGTAATAAAAAAGATAAATATAAAATAAAAAACAGGTAAAAAATAAATTAAAATATCATGCTTGAGGAACAGTTCAAATAAGGTTATATCCATACATGAAGGTATCATTATTAATCTCACTAATACGTATGGAGAGGGGGAAGGAGGGGCAGGGTGGGATACGGAGGGAAATACACCAAGTGATGCATGTATGTATTTATGTACCACTTTGAATCTCACTATGATGTATAATTACAATGCACCAAAAAAGTATAAAAAATATTATTAAAATATCACTATTTTCTAAAGGAAAAGAAAAGAATGCTAAACGGGCATCTCAAAATTAACATAGCTCAAACAGAACTTTCAGGGACCCTCTTTGTTCCCCACCAGTAAATGGTATTATTTATCCAGCCAAAACACTGCACTCATCTGTGACTCTTCTTTTTGCCCATAGCCTGCATCCAATCCAGCAGGCTCTACCTTCAAAATTTATCCTGAGCCCGACCCCTTCACATTATTCTGTCTTCGTCGCTACCCTAGTCCAGGCCACACCCTTATCCCTTGCCTGGACCACTGCAAGGGCCTCCTACAGGTTACACTGATTCTCCCCTTGCCCTCAAAGACTCCTCTCCAGCCAGCATCCAGAGAATCATTTTAAAGCACAAAGAAGATCGTACTGACTACTGTCCTCAAACTTCTCCAATGGAATTCAGTCGCTCTCAGAGTAAAATCCAAACTCCTTATTATGACCTATACAATCTGGCTCCCACCTACAGCTCTGATCTCATCTCATCTAACTCCCTCCCTATAACCACCTCCAGTCCAAGCCCAGCCAAACTGGCTGCCTTCCTGTTCCTCTATCATGCCAAGCGCATCCTACGTCAAAGCCTTTCTTTCCACTTGCTGTTCCCTCTGCCTAAACACCCCTCCCAGATGCCTTTACTCCATTCAGGTCTCTACACAAGATCTCTCCCCCTCCCCTCACTGCATGCACAGACACACACACACACACACACACACACACACACACACACACACACACACACACAGAAGCCTTTTGGGGACATTCTTTCAAAAACAGCCCCTCTAGTCCCTCACCTTACTTTATTTTCTCATACTACACATTACCACCTGAAATCACATCTTCTATTTAGTTGGTTGCTTCATACTTTCATGCACCAATACTTAATGAGCACCCATCAGGTACAGGTATTCTTCCAAGACATAGATTCCCAAAGTGGGTGATACCACCTTTGGGGGGTCCTGGAATGAAATATATATATACATAAAAGAATGCAAAAATTGTCACTGCATCTTTCTGTTTATTTGCTTAAAGAAGGTAGACTTCCAGGGGGCACTGAGTTTGTTTGTTTGTTTGTTTGTTTGTTTGTTTCTGAAATGGGGGTCACAAGCCAAATAAGTTTTGAAATCTCTGTTCTAAGAATTGGACATACAGCAGTGAGACAAGACTAGCTCCCAGGCCTCATGGAGCTCACCCTCTTGTTTGTCATCCTCACTCAAACCTGAGCTCCAGGGAGAGGTGGACACATTGTTCATCTTGAGACCAACAAATCCCCAGTGCCCAGAGTAGTGCACAGAGGAGACATGAACAATGTCTGCTGAGTGTATGAGATGTCCTGCCACCTGCAGCCATCTGCTTCCCTGAGGACTCCAACCACAGAGCTCTTCCTGCCTGCCACAGGATTCAGGTTAGGACCCAGAATGTCTACAATGTCTTCCTAGACAGAGCAGCCTGGACAGTCAGCTTCTGTGGCTGAGCTGGGTCCCTAACCCTGGTCCTGCCTGTCCTGACTTCCCTTCCTTCCCTCCCCATCCCCAGCACCCTGCAAAATCCCCAGGTGGTCATGCCACTGGGATTTGTCTCACTGGGTTACAAAAGCACCCAATCCCCATGGTAGGATCTGAGCAAGCAGCCAGCATTAGACAGGCCAGCTTCTCTCTACAAGAAGTGGCTAGAATCAAGATGATGGGTCATATTGCCTCCCAGCTCATGGGGCCTTTAACATCCACTAAGTGTCCAAGTATTCTAATTTCAGCACTGAACACCATGTTATTAAGGACATATGATCTGATCTCGAATAAAAAGGAAGGCAACTTCGAAATGTAATTAATTCATCTTTCAAGAAAACAACAGCTATAGTGGTAGGAAAGAAAAAAAAAAGAAAGGAAGAAGGAAGAAAGGGAGGGAGGGAGCCACTCTGGAGGTCTCAGAAAATAGGTATTTAAAACCCACATTTCCAACTTATAAATGTGTGAGAATAATGTTCATGTTTTAACATACTGCTTAACTCAGAAGTGCCCAGCTTTCCCCTTTCTCCCAGGATTAACAAGTGAAGGTGTCTATGAACACCACAAAAGCAAAGGCAGGAAGCTCCCAACTGGGGGTCAGCAGAAGTGGGCTGAATTTGGAAGCTGTTTCTTCCTACCTCTGGGACTCCTGCTTGAAAACACATGTTAATAAAGTTAATAAAGTGTGTGTGGAGGCAGGGGGAGAGAACTGTCCTGCTCTATACCTCAGAGCCAAATAGTATTACCTTATATTTGTCCGGTACTTCATCCCCTTTAAAGCATTTTCACATACATTATCTGTCAGTCTTCAAAGTAAGCAACTCCACAATGTAAACAGGACAGGATACATTTCTGTTTGGGACCCTGAAGGGTCAAACAATTCACCTAAGATCCCACAGTGTAAGTGACAGAACCCAGATATGCCCATGAGTCTCTGCAAAGCATGTTCTATAGTCGACTGAAAATATTTCCCTTCAATGCAGTAGAAAGAAAAAAGGGGTTGAGAAAAAAAACACATATTCACCAGTGGTTTAAGGTGGTGGGAAGACGCATTGGTCCTGCAGCTCTGGGCAGAGAGAGGATTTCACAAACTCTTCCAATGGATTCCAACTCCTGCAATGACATACAAAACACCTAGTATGAATCACAGGGATGCGGTGCCTTACCCCAAGGGGCCCATCCAAACACCAATCACCAGGCACCCCAGTTAGGCTCAAAGCCCCCGTTCTCCTCTTCCAGCCTGCCTCCCTTCCCCACCCTGACTTCCCACAGTAGAACAAGAATCTTCAGTTCATCCGCTGAAATGATCCCCACTGGAATGATAAGATCTTGGGCAGAAAGGAGCTTTAGAGATCATCTTCCACAGGGATCACAAATTGAAAGCATAATGGGTCACATCTGGCCTATAGAGGTGTTATATTTCATCTGCAGGTATGTCCAGAAAATCTGAGCCCAAACTTAAAAACCAGAGATGTCACATAAAAACCCAGGCTTCCAGCTTCTCTTAAAAACAAAAACAACATTATTTGATTTGTTTCCTTCCTCAAGCTTCTGGTTTTCCCTCCCCTTCTTTCCCCTTCCATTTCCTTCCACTATTCTACTGGTCTCTCTCATCTTTTATCTGAGGCCCCTTTTGTTTCCTATTTTCTCTTTAGCTTCTACAAATAAGAGAAAACATATAACCTTTGACTTTCCGGGACTGGCGGATCTCAGTATAATGCTCTCAAGTTCCATCCATTTTCCTACAAATGACATAATTTTGTTCTTTACGGCTGAGTAAAACTCCACTGAAGGTATCATTACCAATCTCACTGACATGTACAGGCAGGGAGGACAGGGGAGCGGGGTGGGAACTGGAGGGAAACATACTAAGCGATGCGTGCATACATAAATGCATCACTCTGAATCTCACTACGTTGTATAATAATACACCAATAAAATGATTAAAAACATATTAAAATAAAAATACCTTTAAATTTAAAAGGAAAAAACCCCAGAAGAACTGTCAACATGGCCCACATTCATGCCTGACAATGACTAGCTGGTGCTAACAGCAGCTGCCCTTCACAGGCAGGCTTGTCTGCTCAAAGACGCTACAGTCCCCACCACTCCGTATTGGTTCTTCAACACAGAGAGCTGCGGTTGTCATTTATCATTGCTCTTGCATTATTGTTTCTGTAGTACTGAAATATTTTCCTCTACTCATGATTCTAACAACAATGGAAAAACTAATGAAAAAAGGGCTGAGTTCTAAGGAAAAAAACTGAACAACTCAAGTTAGTATCCTCACTTCTAGATGCTACTTACATTTGTGAGCCCTGAAGAAGTACAACATTCCAATTTCTCCCAAGAAACCGATTTGCCCACTCCCAGGGTTAGAACCCCAGCTCATTCTAGAGCTCTGCTCTCTTGACTACCAATCCAGGACTCTTACTAACCACAGCACAGTACTCTTATACTATGAAACAAAAAATGACTACAGTAAATGAATAACACACCTCTACATGTGTGTCTCAAAGTTAATACTCAGCTATAAGAAAAGTATTAGTCAAGGAAATATAGGTGAAGCATCCCACCCACCTCTACCTAAATGCTTGCTATCCCTTTATATGCCAACAAAGAATATATGAGTAAATTTTATTAGGTTCCCTAAGAGTTTATTTCCTAATACGACATTTTTCAATAATTACACTGCTTTAAATACAAAGGGGAAAAAATGCCACCTCTCAGATTGCTATATATTTACTACTTCAAAAGTGCTCAGTTAATGCTTCAAACTGTCTGGGACACGCTCCTAGAAAAATCTCCTGAATATGCACTTTAAATATAAATATAAGACTGTAAATAAGGTTATGTATAGGGTATTAACACTATAATAAATGAGCAACTTTAAGATGGTGGGAGTTATTCATATCACTCTCTGAAACAATTTACTGATTCATTCACTCAACAAATATTTACTGAACCCTATTACATACCAGACCGTGTGCAAGGTGATGGGGATATAAAAGTGAACAGGACTCTTACATTGCTCTATCTGAATAAAAGACAGATCCAGACACCCCACGGAATTACAGAACAATGGGAGAACATGATGTTCTTGGTGTTATGGGAGCGCTGAGCAGGGCGCCGCAGGCTGCAATAGAGGTGAAGACACTCCTCCTAGCATGGACAGGGCCCAAGGAAACCCTAAAGCTTGGATGGGAGTGGCCAGGGCATGGAGGGGATGGTGGAGGGAAGGCGGGGATCCCAGGCCACGAGACAATATAGGTAAAAGCAAAAAGGTGCCAGCGTCCTCTCCAATTTGGTTTTGCCCAGATCTAATTATCTCATGGCTCTTAAAACCCCCTGCATTATGCCACGTGGCCCACAAACTGCCTGGCCTTGAAGCACAGCCCTGTGTGCACACTCTCAAATGCATATCTCACAGAGGGTCCAGATTAACAATTCCACCATCTCAGCCCTGCTCCCTGGAGATGACTACTTACGACTCCCTTGGGACAACCTATGTTGTCCTAGAGTCTGTAGGGTCCAAGAAACATGGTGGTAGAAACCCTGAACCTTTCACGAGGTCTCTGAGAAGACAGTATATAAAGATTTTTTTTCTTTGTGCCAGTCATACACCTGTCCTACCTGTCCCCACCCCAGGGCCTGGATTTTCACAGCCAGAAGCTACTATGCCTTCAAGCCTCAAGAAAAATGTTCATAAGAAAATGTCCCAGAATATCTGCCCATCAAAATCCCCAAGTGGGGCCAGGGGTGTGGTTCAGTGGTAGAGCATGTACTCAGCATATGCAAGGCCCTGTATTCAATTCCCAGCAACACACACACACACACACACACACACACACACACTGTACACACACAAATCCCCAAGTGTTGTTTTCTTCATATGTAAGAAAGAGATAAGCCACCAGCCCTGATCCAGGCAGAGGCAGAGTCAAGGAAAGCAGTTTGAGAAAACAATTTGGTAGGGGATTCAAGAGGAGTAAAGGCCGAATGTGTGGTCACAGTTAGGGTTCAGGGTTCAAGGCCACATGAGGAAACAAGGAGATAGAGTCTTTCCAAAGAGTGGGAAGAGCTTCCTGGATGTGTAACTGGCAGGCGGGTTCCCAAACCTCGCTGAAAATTAGAACCACCCAGAAAACTGAATTAAAAAAAATAAATAAACCTCCCTAGGTCCCAGACTCATTAAAACAGATTTTGGTCTGGAAGCCCCAGCAGAGTTCAAAGACTCCCACATGATTCTGATTCCCAGTTGCAAAAGAGTATTTTTCACCCAGAGGCCTCGGGAGCTCCAGAACAATCTCTTCAAGGTCATTAATTAGCCATCCTCCTGGAAAGACCCAGCAATCCAGCCTTCAGGGGAGTTGCATAGTCTGAGCATGTTTACCCACTCTGCACTGCATTATGACAGCCATAAAATAATTCCTTTTTATTTTAAGTAAATAAAAAACAGAATGCAAGCAGCCAGAATGGCAACTGGGTGAGTGAAGGAGGCCTCCGTGTTTACAGCAGTCCCTCGTATGCTCAACATCAGTGCCTCCAGATAAACTATGGGGGCCAGCTAAGTCTCTGTAGCAGATCTGCACCTTGATACACCCGTGCAGGCTCCCTCCGGCAGAACAAAGGATCTGCGGGCATCGAGTCATCAAGATGGCCTTCGAGGAACAGCTCCCAGGCACAAGCACTCTGATCAGGTCCTTCCTGTCCATCAGAGGTCAGGACGCTGCAGATCGATGCAGTGCGTGGAAACCTGCCAAGCCAGCTGAGCACTTCTCTTTCCAGATTTCCACTCTGCGGTTGTGTAACCACCTGAGCAACCCCACACCAAGAATGGCAAAGTAAATGCCATGTACCACAAAGATGACAGATCGGAGTAAGCTGGTTCCCTGAAAGGACCAGCCTGGAGAGACCTCTTTTCTGACATCACCAGGTGCCACCAGGTGACCTTCAGACAGACAGCCCCAGAGAAATCCATAGCTGGCGAAGGTTGGCTTTCCCAATTGCAAGGCCACAGTAATCCATACTATCCTTCAAAAGAACACAGAGACACCCGGGTGTCTCCTTCAACCTAATGATCCTTCAACTGGACCATAAGGCAAACTGAGAAGACTATGGATAGGGGAAGAAATCTAGGGAAAGCCAAAGAAAGTAAATTTCCTCCTTCTAATGGCCCTCAATTTTTAAGAGATACATTTATTTTTTCTTGCTGTTCATATTTCTATGGCCTGATGCTCCAAAAGACATCACAAAGGTTGTTTCAGACCCTGCCAAAGACTTTGAACCCCCTCTCATCTACATCCCATCCCAAGAATACAGAGCAATGCTGGCTGTCATGAGAGCCACCTTAGCCACCCTTGTTCCTACCAAACATCAGTCCTAACTGTCCATTAGTCTTTTATTATTGGCTCTGGGCCAACAGGAAATGTTCTCATATCACCACGCATCTCTCCTTCATAGCACAGGTCCCTTCTATTTTTACATTGTTTTCACACTAACCTACAAGAATCCGTGTCATGTTTGTTTTGCCTTTTTGTTGTTGTTTTTAAATTTTAAGGAATCTTTGACTGCAGCTCACTGTGTCCCAATATAGCACCTTGGAACTCTTCAGTTTCCTCAAAGTACTCCCCAAATTTCATGCCACCCAGCCCAGACTTGGCCCCTCTCTCTCTCTGTCCTAAATCCAAGGTCCAAGTTGCTTCCTGAGCTCATGGAATATTCTTTCCTTCTCCTTCCACAAATTCTAACTCCTCTGCCAACAAACCCAGAGAGTCTAGGATAGAAAATCCCCAACTGGCCTCGAGGCTGGCCAACTGAGAAGGAAACAAATCAGAGTAATTATATTTATGTTTCATTTTTTTCAATCATACTGCATTAGTTATTTAAGATGACTTTCTAATATGCAAAATGAATCCCTTTTTGACATTTAAAAGAACATCCTAATTTCTCAAGACAAATTCCACTGGGACTGTAACCAGCACCAACATTCTCAGGACTTGAACCCCTATGGCATCCACAGTGCTCCATGCTGGGTTGGCTCCCAGTTCCCAAACCCTCTTGCCTCTGGTCCCACTGCCCAGCTGTCCTCCTACCACACCCATTGGCAGAGGAAAGTGGGTCTCTGGGAGCTTTTTAAAGCTCTCCCACCTACTCCACAGATTCAGTAGGAGGGAGAATGAATGTTTCCAAGTTCTCTGAATGACACAAAGCTCACAAAGTACAACAAAATTAGTTGAAAAATAGCAAAATGATTTTAGCTCCCCTTTAAAAAATAAAAGCACGCCTACTTTAAATGATTCACAGTGACTTCACACTTTTTTCTTCCACTAGGATATGCATTTTTCCTCCCCAAGCTGATGGTTCCCTCCATGCACTCCATCCTAAGACAGTGTAAGACCAGGTCTCCACAGATACCTGTTCTACCTGCTTTGAGGCCCCCGAGAACACCTTTGAGAAAGCAGGAGCGTGTCCTGTAGACGGGCAGAGGCAGTTCCTTCCCAGGGCTCTTTGCATTTGCTGGTGTCTCTGCCTGCCTCTTGCCATGGGTAGGGCGTTCTCTCCACGGAGCACTTGGATCACACATCGCTTTTGACTGAGGCCAGCACTGACTGCCTAACCTCCTCACCAGCAAAAGCTGCTTTCCCAGTAGAACCTAACACAATCCATTATTGTCTTATTTATCCATATCCCCCTCCAAGGGAGCACGAATCTTGCCTGACTTGTTTGTTGCCATAACCCCAGCACCACAAAAACTCTTGGCACATGGCAAATGCTCAATAAATTACTGCTGAGTGGGGTGGTGGACAAGTAGGTGGAGATAGACAGGTGGGAACAGGGTTGAGAACCCTCTAAAGATGCCCCCGGCTTGACTCCGTCATGGTCTCTGGAATGGGTCTCCTGGAGTCTCTTGCTTTGATTCTGCTCAACTGTGTTGCTGCTCAGATACTGGCTCTTCCACTGGCATTCGCTTACCCCAAGACTTGAGTATCCCCTGGAGGTCAATCATCAAGGTGGGCTTCTCCTACTTTGCTTCCATTCAGCCACCCTCAGCTTGAAAACTTCAGACATTCACGGGGGCATCTGACCTTCCATGACCTCAAGACCCTTAGGGATCTGACCCCTGGAGTTCATAAGCTCACCCCTCGAGCTATATCTCTAAGACCCCTCCCCCCTCCATCACTACCAATGAGCTCACAGCTCGGCACTGAGGACCACACAGGTCTATACCTTCGCTTAGGCCTCTCCTGCCAAAGCCTCCTTCTGCTGCCTCATTACCTGTTAGCTCCCCATTCATCCCTAAAGCCCTCTCCCCATCAGGCTGGGCCTGGGACCCTTCCCCTCTTCTCCAAAATCATGATTCTCACCCTCAACATTCTGAAATTATCTTGCATCAGTCTGCTTCCCCCAACTGACTATCCCTTGATGGTCAGCACCCAATCTAACTCATCCCTTTTGGCCCTAAGCCTAGCATGAAGTAGGTGTTTAATAAAAACACTGAACTAAACTGAATTATGTACTTTGTTTTCTCCTTTACAATTTCCATAGTGACTCCTTAAAGAAACTTAACTCTCAGCACAAGCAGCAGAAAATATTCTATTGTTAAGCATGTTTATTAAAGACACTGATAAGCAGCTGGAGTGATAGCTTTATACCATCACCACCATCATCATTATATTGAAAACCAGAATGGTGAAAGGCAGAGAGCTATGGTACAAAGAGTATTAGTTCTGAGTCAAGTACAGACTCAGCTTTTCTTTACCTGGAGAATCGCAGGCATGCCACTCTCCCTCTCTGGCCCCAAGTCTCTTCCTCTGTAGGATGAAAGGGCCAGTCAGACACAAAAGGACCTGTACTATACGATTCCACTTACATGAAATGTCCAGAAAAGACAAATCCCTAGGCAAGGAAGTGGACTGTGGCTGCTGGGAATGGGGGACGAGGGAATGGGGAGTGAATGCTAATGGATATGGGGCATCTTTCTGTGATGAGAATGTTCTGGAATTAGAGAGTGGTGACAGTTACACAACTCTGTGAACACACTAGAAAGTACTGAATTGTCTACTTGAAAATAATTAAAGTGGTGAATTTTGTGTTATGTGAACTTTATCTGAATGACTTTTTTAAAAGAGAAAGGGCTACACTGGAAGCTCATCAGACCACACCAGGCAGGGCATGTGTTTAGACCTCAATGGAGCTTTCAATTTATTTGCACAAAACAACTTAAAAGACAAAAGTTTTCTTCCCCCCCCCCCCTGTGGTTATTGGAGATTGAACCCAGGGGTATTCTACCTCCAAGCTACACCTCCAGCCTTTTTTATTTTTTATTTTGAAATAGAGTCTCACAAAATTGCTGAGGCTGGCCTCAAACCTGTGATCCTCCTATCTCAGCCTCCCAAGTACTGGGATTATAGGCATGTGCCACCATGCCCAGCTCAAAGATTTTCTTGATTGTGGCAATGATTACATAAAGGTGCACATGATAAAAACTGCACAGGACTACAGACATGCGCACATACAAATAAGTACATATAACCCCAGTGAGATCTGAATAAGGACTATAGATTGTAGCAACGTCAACTTCCTGGTTTTGATGCTGCACTACAGTTATGGTAAATGTTACCACTGGAGGAAGTGGGGTGAAGGGTACCCAGGACCCCTCCATACCCTTTATTTTTTAGCAATTTCCTAGAAGTCTGTAATTATTTCTAAGTGTTTTTTTTCCAAGTCAAACTATTTTACAATTTTATTTATTTATTTATTTATTTATTTATTTTTGCGGTACTATAGGGATTGAATCCAGGGACATTCTACCTCCGAGCTACACCCCCAGCCCTATCTTTTTATTCTTTATTTTGAAACAGGGTCTCACTAAATTGTGGAGGGCCTCACTAAGTAGCTGAGGCTGGCTAAGAACCTGCGAGCCTCCTGTCTCAGCCTCCCAAGTGCTGGGAGTACCAGCATGCGCCACCACGCCCAGGTACTTTACAATTCTAAAAGATGGGTTCTCCTTTAAAATTAGCAAGATCTGGTAACACTAGGCCTCCAGGACAACAACTAGCTGGAGCTGGATGGTAGTTGCTCCCTTTAGATGGTGCTGGCACTTAGATCTATCTCCCTAACGCCAGGCCCAGCACCAGGTGCCGTTTATTATGGCTGCACGCACTCGAGAAATATCTTCCTATCAACAACAGGAAAAAGAAAGACCAAGCGTATCTTATGTTTCCAGAAAAAAAGGGGAGGCGGGAGCCCACAACATTTTTGTGAAAAAGAACATTCCTACCAATTTGATTTGCAATCTCTCACCCTCCCTCCCCTGCTACCTGCCTGACCTCTGAGGAATTTGAGGTTTGGACCCCTGGGCTATATAACTCTTTGGGACTCTTAGACTCTAAGTCAGCAAATAAATATTAAAATCATACCACTGGAAAAAAATACAGCTTAAATACACAGTATCCCATTCTCCCCTAAATATTTTTATTCCTTCATATCCGTTTCCTGAGATAGGATCCTCCCCTCAACCACCTTATGCACAATCACATCCAGATAAATAAGCAGGATTTCATTTCTCCACTGAAACTGAAGCTCTATTTAGGAAGGGAGAGAAAGGGCCCTTGGGATATGCATTCCCACACCTTTCCTACCACCCCACCTGCACCCACCATCCCCACCCCTAAAGAACGTGCTTGGAATGCAACTGCCCTGAAAAGGGGGGAGGGCAGTCACAGAGAACCCAAGTAAATTGCCCAGCAAATGTTTCTGGGGTGGCCGTTTCCAACCAGGCCACACAGAAGGATCACCTGGGGCTCCAGCCGGATGGAGGCATATTGATACCTCCTCCTCAGGGGACACACATGCAGACGGCCTGGCACTGATCCATCCCGAGGTGTTTTAATCAGTGATCTGGAAAACTGTGACCCCTTGCTACTGGGACAGCCAGGTAGGACACACATCTCCAGTCAAGAGACGGTAGAGCTGCACTGTCCGCTGTGGACACAGAGACCCTGAAATGTGGCCAAGATGACTCAAGATGTGCTGATGGATAACGTACATATTGGATTTTGAAGATTTGGAATAAAGAAAAAAGAATGTAAAATATCCCATTAATATTTTATAGTGATTACCTATCACAATAATTTAAAGTTTGATATGCTGGATTAAGAAAATATATTAAAATTAATTTGACATGTTTCTTGCTAGTTTTTGTTGGGGGGGTAGAGGAGGAATGAGGATTGAACCCAGAGGCATTCTAGCTCCAAGCCACACCCCAGCCCTTTTTATTTTTTATTTATTTTGAAACAGGGTCTTAATAAGTTTCAGAGGGTCTCATTACGTTTCTGAGGCTGGCCTTCAACCTGCAATTCTTCTGTCTCAGCCTCCCAAGTATTAGGATTACAGGCATGCACCACCATCTTTCTACTTTTTTAATGTGGCTAGTAGAAAATCTTAAATTATATATGTACCTTGAATCGTATTCCTATTGCACAGCCAGGCTTGAGAGACACTCATCATTCTAGCGTGGGGCTTATAGCTGTAATGGAAAATGAGAGGATACTGGAGAAGCTGGTCTCTACCTACCAACTGTGTGATGCGAAGCAAGTTATCAATCTCTCTGATGTTCAGTTTCCTCCCCTCTACAGGGCATGGTAACATCCAGCACACTGGGCTGCCTGCCAGGGACAGCAAATAAGCTAAGGTAGCTAGAAGCATCTACCATGAGTCTTCTCTCAGCTGCCTCAACACCTGCACATCACCGCTCTTCCTCCGGACTTTCTTAAGGACACAGAATTTGCTTCTGGGATCTCTTGGTGTCAATTTTACTAACAACAATGCCCAGATCTGTGCAGTGGCCACAGATGACCCAGTGATTCTCCATCCACAAAGTACACAGGAACCACCTGGGGATGCTGATCCCACCCCACCCAGAGATGCTGCCTTTCCCCTTGGTCCAGGCATATGCATTACTCGCAAGCACCTCAGAGCATCCCAATGGCTGTGATGTGGGAGTCACTCTGAGAAACACTGACACAGCTGAGAAATGACACCAGTGCTATCAGGGTTGCCTCGGATTTCCCCAGCCCACAGACAGGCCAGCCTGAACGAGGGAGATGTGGTGCACGGAGAGCCCGGGAACCGATCACAGGCCTTTCTCCGGCAAAAGGCCGCCTTCCTGGGATCTTTTAAGCCTAGGTAGGAAATGACTATCTGCCCTGGGCATTGTTGCAGACATCAGAAGGCAGCTGATATTTCCTGTCCTCATGCAAGTCCCTTAAGGCAGTCAAAAAAATATGGCTATGGGGGCTGGGGGTGTGGCTCAGTGGCAAAGTGCCTGCCTAGCATGCACAAGGCCCTAGGTTCCATCCCCAGCACTGAAAAAAAATATATGGTCAATTTCAAGGCATCCATAGCTTGGCAACTGTGCTAAACAGACTGTGCTATTTGGCACTTCCCCCCACAACACAGGTACCAAGGCAGGACTTCCTTCTGCCCTTGTCTGGACACAGTGGCACCAAGTCTTGCCTGAAATTTCTGGATGCCACTCTTCCAGAAGCCCTGCTCCGGCTCCCCAGGAGCCAACAGAAAAGGACTCCAGGAACAGACCTGCAAGTCCTGGCAGCCTGCTATTCTGAGGGTTTAGCATCTCAAAGAAGTCACTTCATGGAACCTGAATGCCGGACAGGCCGCATGCACAGGTCGATTGGACCCCAGGAGGCGGGCGGACAGAAGAAAGCACACTCTTTATCTAAGCTGAACAATCACTGCTCCTTCCCGTGGCTTAAAAACTCTCTGTGGGCTAAATCACCTCCATCTCAAGCCAGCACAAAAGAGCAATTTCTTGGAGAACAAAACTGACAGTATCCTTCCCCACGAATATTTCTGTTAGCTAAATGTGGTCTAGAAACTCAACCCTTTCTTCCTTCTTACAGCAAATTTCCTTTCTATTTATGGGAAAATGCAATCTAAATGAATTCCCCCCTCACTAAATCCAAATTGCTTCAAATTATTTTTGAAAATAGGGTATAAAGTGAGTAAGTATTGAATCTGTGCACGCTGTCATTCTTGTATTTTTTAATGCAAGCAAGTGGCCTGCGGCTTGCTCAGGAGGCAGTAACACAAACAACATACTGATTCCAGCACATCGGCTCTGGATCCCCACACAGAGCATTTCCCCCAAATCATCTGCCTTATAGCGTCTGCTCTGACACCTCCCTGCCCCATCGTCAGCCTCTGCCTCCCAGACAGGACCTGCCAGGGGAACCCAGACATAACCGGGTCTCTGCGTAGCTGGCCTCCATGCAGTATCTATACAAGTGAGCTATCCAGCCCAAACTTAATAAAAATTATTCTAAAATGCTATTGAATCTTTTGTTGAACATCAAGGGAAGGGGGTTTTTGTTTCTGTTTCTCTTTGTTTTTTGGTACTGAGGACTGAACCCAGGGGTGTTATACCCCTGAGCTACATCCCCAGACCTTTTTAATTTTTTTTTAACTTCAAAACAGGGTCTCACTAAGTTGCTGTGGCAGACCTGGTACCTGCAATCCTCTTATCTCAGCCTCCCAATAGGAGCTAAATTCTCGACGCCCAGGAAAGCCTCTCTAAAGTCCTTCCTCTTCTCCACCACTTGGGGTCTGGCACACAGACAGCAGCTGCTCCCCCATGGACTCTACTCTCCATTCTCCCCTCTTCTGCCCTCAGCACGTAAGCTCTTCTCTCCCTCCCATTTCTTGTGCCTCCCTTTGCTCTTCTCTCCCACAAGCATTGGGCCTTGTCAGATAGAAAGGAATATAGCCACTCCTTACACACACGCACATGCTCACAAACTCTGACCATACCCAGCGCTTAGTCCTCCGATTGCAGCCTCTACTCATTGCTCTGACTCTAAATGAAAAGGGCTAGAAACAGAGGTAACCAAGAGAAAGTTCTCCTTAGAAGGCCGAGTCACTGGGAGAGCTGAGTAATAGACAACAGAATTCTCTTCCATGGAGAGAAGAGGAGGAAGTCCGTGAGCATTCACAGTGTCATGCACAAGGTGCGGGCCCGTAAGCTAATGCCTAGAGTTGTACTAAATGTCACCTCTCAGACCAGCTGGGCCGGGCCTCAGCAAAGATGCTCTGCACATCCAGGTTACATCTCTGCTGCCATTAATATAAGCCATAGCACCTTAGTGCGGAGAAGTTACCAGTGATCTAAGTGTGAGGAGCTGTGGGCCTAGCACCATGAAGGACTTCAGAGATGGCTCTACTTACACAAATGGGTCCATTGCTTCCTTCACTGTGCACTGAGGGGCGTGGGCAGCAGTGAGGAGGAAGAGGGAGAAACTGATGGAAATAGCCCAACCTCTACTCTCAAGGAAGCAAGCCGATTAGATGAGAGCCATATAAGGTAAAAAGGGATTAAGAGCTGCATCTGGGTGTGCAGGGAGAGAAAGGACAGCCAGGAACAGGATAGAGAGACTGCTGCCCTAAGTTTTGACCCTGCTATGGAATAGCTGTGGGGCCTTAGACAAGTTCCTGTACCTGTCTGAGCCTATTTCTATTTCTTCGAAATTCAAGGGCTAACTAGAGGTGATTTTTGGGGGGGTGCTGGGATTAAACCCAAGGGCATTTTATCTCCAGACTACACCTCCAGCTGTTTTTATTTTCTATGTTGAAACAGGGTCTTGCTAAGTTGCTTAGGGCCTCACTAAGTTGTTGAGGCTGGTCTTAAACCTGTGATCCTCCTGTCTCAGCCTCTTCCCAAGTACTGGGATTACAGGCATGCACCACCACACCCATCATGATTTGAATTCATTTACAGCACTGACACTGCACAACTCTATGATTTCAAAGTTACACACTCTGAGGATCGTGGACAGGTGAAGAAAAGGGTAGACAGAAAAAGGAATACAAACTATTCCGAAATCTAAATTATTACTGACACTGATTACAGCTCTAAGAAAATATGCACTGTGGTGTCAAGCTGCAGTTACCAAACACGGTCAGTGATCACAGGTCAGTTTCTGGGCCCCTTAATCTTAATGGAACTGTGTGCACACATCACTTCAAGCAGCTATTTGCTGTGGGTCACACTGAAGACACATTAAGAGCAGTGATTTCTGCCCACTGTGGCCAGAATTAATTCTCCCTGGTTTGCAGACGAGCAGACAGGCTCACAGTGTGACTGACTGGCTCCTCAAGTCACACGGCTTGGCAAGTGGCAGAACGCAGAGAGAAGCCCAGATGGTCTGACTCCCCGCCTAACATTAAATGCCAATTAGATCACTGTGTGGGATCCCTGCACAGCATGGACATACAGAAACTCCCACATAAACTCACCTAACTGGCCCAAGAAGATGGGGGAGAACTCTGAAAAGGGGAGCAAGAGCAGCCCTTCCTTCCTCCACCACCTTGACAAGCAGGTTGGTCATCAGCCGTGGGGCTGATATCCACCTGCTCTCCTGTTACCTGTACAAACTCCTGTCCCTAAGCCACACAGGTGATAACTTGTGCTCTAGAACTGAAGATCTTAACCTGGGGTCTGGCCACAACCACACGTGAAGACATTCAGCACTTCCTCTATGTGTAGCCATGGGCAAGTCTTTTAACATCTCAGTGCCTCGTTTTTCTCATCTGTAGAATAGGAAAAACAATAGTACCTATACCTCATAGAGTTATGAAGAAGATGAGAAGAGATAATATATGTACGTGTCGAGAAAAATGCTAGTTATTATCACTCTAATCTTTCTGGGGAAAGGGTCCAAAGCATTCATTGGATTCTCAAAGGAACTCATGACTCAACAAAAATTACAAATCCCAATTCTGCACCCTAACCCTGGCATGGAGCTGAGGCCATCTGGTGAGCCTCATGTGTCTCCCCTAGCTTCCTCCCTCTCCAGAAGACAGGGAGCTGAGAGGCTCTCTGTACCCTTACTCCTGCAGGACAGAAGAAAAAACACTCTAGTGAACAGCACTGAGGCAGTACAGCACCATTTCTGGCTGGGAAGTACCTCCTTGGACCACTGCGGGCCCCGACCTAAGAGTGGGAAATTAGAAAGGAGAGAGCCAGCTCCCAGCTCCAGTTCCCACACACTCAGGAGCAAACCCACTCCCACCTGGTCTGGAGGGCAAGCTGCTGGCACATGGCCCGGCCCCTCCATTCCAGGTACCGAGTCGCCTTTCCTGCTGAAGAGCTATGATAGGGAGGACTCACTGCAGGCACACACGGAGGTGTGGGGTGTGAAGAGGAGACAAAGCTGAGGTCCTAGTCTAGAAAGAGCTGATTAAGGAGGAAAAGGATTAAAGCGGAGAGGTACAGATGGTATAAGGGATAGAAGGCTATTTAAATTTTGGCTTTGCTGCTCTCTAACCCCAAGATCTTGGAAAAGTTACTTAATGTCTCTGAGTCTCAGTTTCCCCATCAATAAATGGGGGGTCATTAACAGTCTTTGCTTCACAGAGGCATTGAAAGGATCAATTTATATAAATGACGTAGACATTTAACAGTGTCTGGCACATGGTCTCACTGAACTAATGTCAACTATTATTACTACTGTACTGCTTGTGAGGGTGATGAAGGAAGAGGCAAAGCACAGCACGGTCACAAAGACCCGCCATATCATGGGTTTTTAGGCTGCTTAGATATTGTGGCATTAAAAACAAAATCAAAGCACTTTTGTGGGGAAAATACCAGCATCAGAGGGACTATGGGGCCCTGGGTCCAAAACACAGATCTAACTGCAGAACCTTAAACTTGGGTCTTTAGCCCTGAAAGTTCCATGCAGTTAGCAATAAAGGCAGAGACATAGATGAGTACCTAACAGAATGGCCAACTCCAGTGTCACATGTCTTTACTCTCAGCTGGAACATCAACTCCATAAAGTAACCAGGTAACTCTAACAGGCAGGTAAGACTATCTTTGATGGATCAACAGTAGGGGAATATATTATTACTTAATTCATTAATACATTGTTGAGCCACATGAAATCTTTCAAAGCAAAGGATACTTAGAAGGTGAATAAATAAGTATAAAAATAACAATAAAAGAAGGACATCTTTGATGGCAAAAAAAAAGGTTGGGGACACAGTTCCCTTGGCAGACCTGGCTCCCAATATCCCTAAGCTCCCTTCTGTCAGCCCTCCTATATCTCCACCTCATCATCCCTTTGACAGACTGAGAACAAATTTGAAATCATCCATGCTTTTTTCCAAATAATTTTCTCCAATGTAAAAGTAATACATGTTCATCATAGAACGTTGGGAAAACAGTCTCAGAAACATACTAATCCATCTGCCAATGTTAACATGTTGATCTCTCTCTCTCTCTCTCAGCAAATTATTTTTAAAGACAATGTCACACTAAGCTTCCTACAATGGCAACTATTTCTTATGATTCAGTAAGAGTCAGGAACAGTTTAGAACTGGTTGGCAAAGCCGGGCGTGGTGGCGCACGCTTGTAATCACAGTACTTTGGGAGGCGGAGACCGGAGGATCCGGGTTCGCGGCCAGCCTCAGCTCGCTCTCTCTCTCTCTCTCTCTCTCTCTCTCTCTACCTAGTGAGGCCCTCTGGAACTTCATGAGACCCGGTTTCAAAATAAAGTATAAAAAAATAGGGCCGGGGGTGTAGCGCGGAGGTAGAACGCCGCT